>CM055972.1:32415000-32445000 GCA_029531755.1 Holothuria leucospilota | reverse complement strand
TTCATATATATTTTAAAAGCGTGGGTAGGAAGACTTTTATAACCAGTATAATGTACTACTAAAATTGGCATGCAATATACGAAATCATTGAAAATGTCAAGCAGAGCATAAAGGTATAGCTAACGTCTATTCATTTGAACTATTTCCAAGCGTCAAGTTCACACATTACACTGGCATCTCCTAGATAGTCTTGTCGAGACGGACAACAAATGTTACCGTGTAGTTGTGTTAATATTTTGAACTGTTGTACTAGATTTTCTTGTAAGAGTGATCAAACTTGGACTCCCTCATACAGACCATTTTAAACAGACACATGTAACTTTATTGAAACCATATTCAAATCTCTTCCGACATTTGTTTTTGAGAAGTCCCAGCCCAAAAACATATTTTCAATGATATGTAGAAGTAACTTCCAATAGGCGTTTTGTCGTAGCGCTTGTTTTAAGGAATATTTCATGATCAGAATGTTTTGCATATCCGTTACTAATTTCAGTTTTTGCATGAGCAAATTTCATTAAATGTTTCTTTGTTTCAGAAAGAGACCTAACATTGTCGGTCATTATCGGTTATGTGAATGCATCATAGGCAAAGTACACAGAAACTTAGTGCGCTTAAGATATCTGTGCTATCAATGAACTCACGTTCACATGTAGGTTCAATGGCAATATTCCACTTGCCAAATTGACACGTCGCATTGGTACTTCCTTGTAGATCATATCCAGTTATACAAGAAAACATCACTGTCTCGTTGTGTTGATACCCTGTCAAATCAGGAGATACTTCGACTCTGGTATCGTTTAAGCTTGGGTTGGCACATGGTGATGCTTGAAGAAATGAGGAAACAAGGTGAAGCATGAAAAATATAAAATGGAATGCATTGTGCAATGCCTTTTGTTGCTATTAAAATCACGGAATTTCAATGTATTTCCAAATCTGTCCAAATTTAGCATTGTCTGAACACAAAAATTTATGAAAAAGAACCGATAGAACAAATAATTTCAGTTGAAGAATTTTATTTATATGAATTTTAAACGTGTTGCTTCGAAAGCTTTAATAATCAGTAAAGTGTACTACCAAAATTGGCATGAAATATACGAAGTCACTAAACATTTCGAGTAGAGAATAGACGTGTAGCTAATTTTCATTCATCTGAAGTTTTTCCAGGGGTCAAGTTGACACATAACACCGGTATCTCCTAGATGGTCATGTCGAGACGGACAACAAATGTTACTGTGTCGTTGTGTTCATATTTTGAACTGTTGGCCTAGATTTTCTTTAAAGTTTTGTCAAACTTGGACTCCTTCGTACAGACCATTGTAAAAAGACACCCGTAACTTAATTGAAGTCATACTCAAAATTCCTCAGCCATTTGTTTTCGAGAAGTCGCAGCTCCAAAACATGTGTAGAATGACACTTATAAATAACTTCCTCTAGATATTTTTTTCGTAGCGCTTGTTGTAAGGAATCTTTCAAGGTCAGAATTTTTTGCATATCCGTTACTAATTTCAGTTGATGCATGTAAAGACTGCATTCGATTCATTTTAGAAAGAGTAACTTTATCAACCATTATCCGTTAGGTGAATGCATCTCAGGGGAAGCGCACACAAGGTAAGTCCGCTTTAAATATCTGTTCTATCAATGAACTCACGTTCACATGTAGGTTGAATGGCAATATTCCACTCGCCAAATTGACACGTCGCATTGGAACTTCCTTGTAGATCAAACCCAGTTATACAAGAAAACATCACTGTCTCGTTGTGTTGATACTCTTTCATATCAGGAGATACTTCAACTCTCGTATCGTTTAAGCTTGGGTTGGCACATGGTGATGCTTGAAGAAATGAGGAAACAAGGAGAAGCATTAGAAATATGAAATGGAATGCATTGTGCCATGGCTTTTGTTGCTATTAAAATCACAGAATTTAAATGTATTTCCAAATATGTCCTTATTTAAAATTTTCTGAGCACGAAAATGAATGAAAAAGAACTGACAACTGATAGCACAAATAATTTCATTTGGGGAATGTTATTTATATATATTTTAAAAGCGTGGCGAGGAAGACTTTTATAACCAGTATGATGTAACCAGTATACTAAAATTGGCATGAAATATACGAAAGCGTTGAAAATTTCAAGCAGAGCATAAGGAAATAGCTAATGTCTATTCATCTGAACTATTTCCAAGCGTCAAGTTTACACATTACACTGGCATCTCCTAGATGGTCTTGTCGAGACGGACAACAAATGTTACCGTGTAGTTGTGTTAATATTTTGAACTGTTGGGCTAGATTTTCTTGTAAGAATGATCACACTTAGAATCCATCATACAGACCATTTTAAACAGACACATGTAACTTAATTGAAATCATATTCAAATCTCTTCCGACATTTGTTTTTGGGAAGTCCCAGACCCAAAACATTCATAGAATGACACTTACTAGTAACTTCCAATAAACGTTTTGTCGTAGCGCTTGATGTAATGATGTAAAGAATATTTCATGATCATAATGGTTTGCATATCCGTTACTAATTTCAGTTTTTGCATGAAAAAATAGCATTTAATTTTTTTTTGTTTCAGAAAGAGTAACATTGTCGGTCATTATCGGTTCGTTGAATGCATCTTAGGCAAAGCGCACAGATGCTTACTACGCTTAAGATATCTGCGCTATCAATGAACTCACGTGCACATGTAGGTTCAATGGCAATATTCCATTCGCCAAATTGACACGTAGCATTGATACTTCCATGTAGATCATATCCAGTTATACAAGAGAACATCACTGTCTCGTTGTGTTGATACTCTGTCATACCAGGAGATACTTCGACTCTGGTATCGTTTAGGCTTGGGTTAACACATGGTGATGCTTGAAAAAATGAAGAAACAAGGTGAAGCATTTAAAAATATAAAAGTGAATGCTTTGTTGAATACCTTTTGTTGCTATGAAAAGCACAGCTTTTCAACGTATTTCTAAATCTTTTCACATCTAGCATTCTCCGAGAACAAAAATTTATGTAAAAGAACTGACAGCACAAATAATTTCAATTGAAGAATTTTATTTAGATATATTTTCCTACGTCGCGTCGAAGACTTTAATAAGAAATTCAAGATACTACTGTGATTGGCATGAAATATACGAAATCATTGAAAATTTCAAGCAGGGAATAGACTTATAGCTAATGTCTATCCATCTGAAGATTTTCCAAGGGCCAATTTGACACATAACACCGGCATCTCCTAGATGGTCATGTCGAGACGGGTAATAAATGTAACTGTGTCGTTGTGTTTATATTTTGAACCCTTGGGCTAGATTTTCTTAAAAGCTCAATCAAGCAGACTTCCTTTTACAGACCATTGTGAACGGTCACATGTAACTTAATTGAAATCATACTCAAAATTCCTCGGACATATGTTCTTGAGAAGTCCCAGCCCCAACACGTTTATAGAACAACACGTACTTGTAAACACTCTATAGAAATTTTGTCGTAGCGCTTGTTGTAAGGAATATTTCATGATCAGAATTTTTTGCATATCTGTTACTAATTTCCATTCATGGATGTAAAAATTGCATTTATTTCTTTTTTGTCTTAGAAAGACGAACATAATCGGTCATTATCGGTTAGGTGAATGCATCTTAGGCAAAGCGCACAGAGGCTTACTACGCTTTAGATATCTGGGGTATCAATGAACTTACGTTCACATGTAGGTTCAATGGCAATATTCCATTCGCCAAATTGACACGTCGCATTGGAACTTCCTTGTAGATCATATCCAGGTATACAAGAAAACATCACTGTCTCGTTGTGTTGATACTCTGTCATATCAGGAGATACTTCGACTCTGGTATCGTTTAAGCTTGGGTTGGCACATGGTGATGCTTGAAGAAATAAAGAAACAAGTTGATGGATTAAAAATATCAAATGGAATGCATTGTTCAAATGCCTTTTGCTGCTATTAAAATCACAGAATTTAAATGTATTTCCAAATATATCCTCATTAAGAATTGTCTGTGCACGAAAATTTATGAAAAAGAACTGAAAACTGATAGCACAAATAATTTCAGTTGGGGTATTTTATTCATATATATTTTAAAAGCGTGGCGAGGAAGACTTTTATAACCAGTATAATGTACTACTAAAATTGGCATGAAAAGTACAAAATCATTAAAAATTTCAAGCAGAGCATAAAGGTATAGCTAACTTCTATTCATTTGAACTATTTCCAAGCGTCAAGTTCACACATTACACTGGCATCTCCTAGATAGTCTTGTCGAGACGGACAACAAATGTTACCGTGTAGTTGTGTTAATATTTTGAACAGTTAGACTAGATTTTCTTGTAAGAGTGATAAACTTGGACTCCTCATACAGACCATTTTAAACAGACACATGTAACTTAATTGAAAACATATTAAAATCTCTTCCGACATTTGTTTTTGAGAAGTCCCAGCCCCAAAACATTCATAGAATGACACTTACTAGTAACTTCCAATAAACATTTTGTCGTGGCGCTTGTGGTAAAGAATATTTCATGATCAGAATGTTTTGCATATCCGTTACTTATTTCTGTTTATGCATGTAGAAATGGCAGTTTTATTTTTTGTTTGAAAAAGACCTAACATTGTCGATCATTATCGGTTTGGTGAATGCATCTTAGGCAAAGCGCACAGAAGCTTAGTGCGCCTTAGATATCTGTGGTATCAATCAACTCACGTTCACATGTAGGTTCAATGCCAATATTCCACTCGCCAAATTGACACGTCGCATTGGTACTTCCTTGTAGATCATATCCAGTTATACAAGAAAACATCACTGTCTCGTTGTGTTGATACTCTGTCCAATCAGGAGATACTTCGACTCTGGTATCGTTTAAGCTTGGGTTGGCACATGGTGATGCTTGAAGAAATGAAGAAACAAGGTGAAGCATGAAAAATATAAAATGGAATGCATTGTGCAATGCCTTTTGTTGCTATTAAAATCACGGAATTTCAATGTATTTCCAAATCTGTCCAAATTTAGCATTGTCTGAACACAAAAATTTATGAAAAAGAACCGATAGAACAAATAATTTCAGTTGAAGAATTTTATTTACATGTCTTTTAAACGTGTTGCTTCGAAAGCTTTAATAATCAGTAAAGTGTACTACCAAAATTGGCATGAAATATACGAAATCTTTAAAATTTTCAAGTAGAGAATAGACGTGTAGCTAATTTTCATTCATCTGAAGTTTTTCCAGGGGTCAAGTTGACACATAACACCGGCATCTCCTAGATGGTCATGTCGAGACGGACAACAAATGTTACTCTGTCGTTGTGTTAATATGTTCAACTGTTGGGCTAGATTTTCTTTAAAGGTTTGTCAGACTTGGACTCCTTCATACAGACCATTGTAAAAAGACACCCGTAACTTAATTGAAGTCATATTCAAAATTCCTCAGCCATTTGTTTTTGAGAAGTCGCAGCTCCAAAACATTTATAGAATGACACTTATAAATAAATTCCTCCAGATATTTTTTTCGTAGCGCGTGTTGTAAGGAATCTTTCAAGGTCAGAATTTTTTGCATATCCGTTACTAATTTCAGTTGATGCATGTGAAGACTGCATTCGTTTCATTTCAGAAAGAGTAACATTATCAACCATTATCCGTTAGGTGAATGCATCTCAGGGGAAGCGCACACAAGGTAAGTCCGCTTTAAATATCTGTTCTATCAATGAACTCACGTTCACATGTAGGTTCAAAGGCAATATTCCACTCGCCAAATTGACACGTCGCATTGGAACTTCCTTGTAGATCAAACCCAGTTATACAAGAAAACATCACTGTCTCGTTGTGTTGATACTCTTTCATATCAGGAGATACTTCGACTCTCGTATCGTTTAAGCTTGGGTTGGCACATGGTGATGCTTGAAGAAATGAGGAAACAAGGAGAAGCATTAGAAATATGAAATGGAATGCATTGTGCCATGGCTTTTGTTGCTATTAAAATCACAGAATTTCAATGTATTTCCAAATATGTCCTTATTTAGAATTTTCTGAACACGACAATGAATGAAAAAGAACTGACAACTGATAGCACAAATAATTTCATTTGGGGAATGTTATTAACATATATTTTAAAAGCGTGGCGAGGAAGACTTTTATAACCAGTATGATGTAACCAGTATACTAAAATTGGCATGAAATATACGAAATCATTGAAAATTTCAAGCAGAGCATAAGGAAATAGCTAATGTCAATTCCTTTTGAACTATTTCCAAGCGTCAAGTTTACACATTACACTGGCATCTCCTAGATGGTCTTGTCGAGACGGACAACAAATGTTACCGTGTAGTTGTGTTAATATTTTGAACTGTTGGGCTAGATTTTCTTGTAAGAGTGATCGCACTTAGACTCCTCATACAGACCATTTTAAACAGACACATGTAACTTAATTGAAATCATATTCAAATCTCTGCCGACGTTTGTTTTTGGGAAGTCCCAGCCCCAAAACATTTATAGAACGACACTTAAGAGTAACTTCCAATAAACGTTTTGTCGTAGCGCTTGATGTAAAGAATATTTTATGATCAGAATGGTTTGCATATCCGTTACTAATTTCAGTTTTTGCATGAAAAAATAGCATTTAATTTTTCTTTGTTTCAGAAAGAGTAACATTGTCGGTCATTATCGGTTCGGTGAATGCATCTTAGGCAAAGCGCACAGATGCTTACTACGCTTAAGATATCTGCACTATCAATGAACTCACGTGCACATGTAGGTTCAATGGCAATATTCCATTCGCCAAATTGACACGTAGCATTGATACTTCCTTGTAGATCATATCCAGTTATACAAGAAAACATCACTGTCTCGTTGTGTTGATACTCTGTCATACCAGGAGATACTTCGACTCTGGTATCGTTTAGGCTTGGGTTAACACATGGTGATGCTTGAAAAAATGAAGAAACAAGGTGAAGCAATTAAAAATATAAAAGTGAATGCTTTGTTGAATACCTTTTGTTGCTATGAAAAGCATAGCTTTTCAACGTATTTCTAAATCTTTTCACATCTAGCATTCTCCGAGAACAAAAATTTATGTTAAAGAACTGACAGCACAAATAATTTCAATTGAAGAATTTTATTTAGATATATTTTCCTACGTCGCGTCGAAGACTTTAATAAGAAATTCAAGATACTACTGTGATTGGCATGAAATATACGAAATCATTGAAAATTTCAAGCAGAGAATAGACTTATAGCTAATGTCTATCCATCTGAAGTTTTTCCAAGGGTCAATTTGACACATAACACCAGCATCTCCTAGATGGTCATGTCGAGACGGGTAATAAATGTAACTGTGTCGTTGTGTTTATATTTTGAACCTTTGGGCTAGATTTTCTTAAAAGCTCAATCAAGCAGACTTCCTTTTACAGACCATTGTGAACGGTCACATGTAACTTAATTGAAATCATACTCAAAATTCCTCGGACATATGTTCTTGAGAAGTCCCAGCCCCAACACGTTTATAGAACAACACGTACTTGTAAACACTCTATAGAAATTTTGTCGTAGCGCTTATTGTAAGGAATATTTCATGATCAGAATTTTTTGCATATCTGTTACTAATTTCTATTCATGGATGTAAAAATTGCATTTATTTCTTTTTTGTCTTAGAAAGACGAACATAATCGGTCATTATCGGTTAGGTGAATGCATCTTAGGCAAAGCGCACAGAGGCTTACTACGCTTTAGATATCTGGGGTATCAATGAACTTACGTTCACATGTAGGTTCAATGGCAATATTCCATTCGCCAAATTGACACGTCGCATTGGAACTTCCTTGTAGATCATATCCAGGTATACAAGAAAACATCACTGTCTCGTTGTGTTGATACTCTGTCATATCAGGAGATACTTCGACTCTGGCATCGTTTAAGCTTGGGTTGGCACATGGTGATGCTTGAAGAAATAAAGAAACAAGTTGATGGATTAAAAATATCAAATGGAATGCATTGTTCAAATGCCTTTTGCTGCTATTAAAATCACAGAATTTAAATGTATTTCCAAATATATCCTCATTAAGAATTGTCTGTGCACGAAAATTTATGAAAAAGAACTGAAAACTGATAGCACAAATAATTTCAGTTGGGGTATTTTATTCATATATATTTTAAAAGCGTGGCGAGGAAGCCTTTTTAACCAATATAATGTACTACTAAAATTGGCATGAAAAGTACAAAATCATTAAAAATTTCAAGCAGAGCATAAAGGTATAGCTAACTTCTATTCATTTGAACTATTTCCAAGCGTCAAGTTCACACATTACACTGGCATCTCTTAGATAGTCTTGTCGAGACGGACAACAAATGTTACCGTGTAGTTGTGTTAATATTTTGACCAGTTGGACTAGATTTTCTTGTAAGAGTGATAAACTTGGACTCCTCATACAGACCATTTTAAACAGACACATGTAACTTAATTGAAATCATATTCAAATCTCTTCCGACATTTGTTTTTGAGAAGTCCCAGCCCCAAAACATTCATAGAATGACACTTACTAGTAACTTCCAATAAACATTTTGTCGTGGCGCTTGTGGTAAAGAATATTTCATGATCAGAATGGTTTGCATATCCGTTACTTATTTCTGTTTATGCATATAGAAATGGCAGTTTTATTTTTTGTTTGAAAAAGACCTAACATTGTCGATCATTATCGGTTTGGTGAATGCATCTTAGGCAAAGCGCACAGAAGCTTAGGGCGCCTTAGACATCTGTGGTATCAATCAACTCACGTTCACATGTAGGTTCAATGCCAATATTCCACTCGCCAAATTGACACGTCGCATTGGTACTTCCTTGTAGATCATATCCAGTTATACAAGAAAACATCACTGTCTCGTTGTGTTGATACTCTGTCCAATCAGGAGATACTTCGACTCTCGTATCGTTTAAGCTTGGGTTGGCACATGGTGATGCTTGAAGAAATGAAGAAACAAGGTGAAGCATGAAAAATATAAAATGGAATGCATTGTGCAATGCCTTTTGTTGCTATTAAAATCACGGAATTTCAATGTATTTCCAAATCTGTCCAAATTTAGCATTGTCTGAACACAAAAATTTATGAAAAAGAACCGATAGAACAAATAATTTCAGTTGAAGAATTTTATTTATATGTATTTTAAACGTGTTGCTTCGAAAGCTTTAATAATCAGTAAAGTGTACTACCAAAATTGGCATGAAATATACGAAATCTTTAAAATTTTCAAGTAGAGAATAGACGTGTAGCTAATTTTCATTCATCTGAAGTTTTTCCAGGGGTCAAGTTGACACATAACACCGGCATCTCCTAGATGGTCATGTCGAGACGGACAACAAATGTTACTGTGTCGTTGTGTTAATATGTTCAACTGTTGGGCTAGATTTTCTTTAAAGTTTTGTCAAACTTGGACTCCTTCATACAGACCATTGTAAAAAGACACCCGTAACTTAATTGAAGTCATATTCAAAATTCTTCAGCCATTTGTTTTTGAGAAGTCGCAGCTCCAAAACATTTATAGAATGACACTTATAAATAAATTCCTCCAGATATTTTTTTCGTAGCGCGTGTTGTAAGGAATCTTTCAAGGTCAGAATTTTTTGCATATCCGTTACTAATTTCAGTTGATGCATGTGAAGACTGCATTCGTTTCATTTTAGAAAGAGTAACAATTATCAACCATTATATGTTAGGTGAATGCATCTCAGGGGAAGCGCACACAAGGTAAGGCCGCTTTAAATATCTGTTCTATCAATGAACTCACGTTCACATGTAGGTTCAAAGGCAATATTCCACTCGCCAAATTGACACGTCGCATTGGAACTTCCTTGTAGATCAAACCCAGTTATACAAGAAAACATCACTGTCTCGTTGTGTTGATACTCTTTCATATCAGGAGATACTTCGACTCTGGTATCGTTTAAGCTTGGGTTGGCACATGGTGATGCTTGAAGAAATGAGGAAACAAGGAGAAGCATTAGAAATATGAAATGGAATGCATTGTGCCATGGCTTTTGTTGCTATTAAAATCACAGAATTTAAATGTATTTCCAAATATGTCCTTATTTAGAATTTTCTGAGCACGAAAATGAATGAAAAAGAACTGACAACTGATAGCACAAATAATTTCATTTGGGGAATGTTATTTATATATATTTTAAAAGCGTGGCGAGGAAGACTTTTATAACCAGTATGATGTAACCAGTATACTAAAATTGGCATGAAATATACGAAATCATTGAAAATTTCAAGCAGAGCATAAGGAAATAGCTAATGTCTATTCATCTGAACTATTTCCAAGCGTCAAGTTTACACATTACACTGGCATCTCCTAGATGGTCTTGTCGAGACGGACAACAAATGTTACCGTGTAGTTGTGTTAATATTTTGAACTGTTGGGCTAGATTTTCTTGTAAGAGTGATCACACTTGGACTCCCTCATACAGACCATTTTAAACAGACACATGTAACTTAATTGAAATCATATTCAAATCTCTGCCGACGTTTGTTTTTGGGAAGTCCCAGCCCCAAAACATTTATAGAACTACACTTAAGAGTAACTTCCAAAAGACATTTTGTCGTAGCGCTTGTGGTAAGGAATATTTCATGATCAGAATGTTTCGCATATCCGTTACTAATTTGTTTGTGCATGGAAAAATTGTATATATATTTGTTTTGTTTTAGAAAGAGTAACATTGTCGGTCATTATCGGTTAGGTGAATGCATCTTAGTTAAAGCGCGCAGAAGCTTAGTACGTTTAAAATATCTACGCTATCAATGAACTCACGTTCACATGTAGGTTCAATGGCAATATTCCATTCGCCAAATTGACACGTCGCAATGATACTTCCTTGTAGATCGTATCCAGTTATACAAGAAAACATCACTGTCTCGTTGTGTTGATACTCCGTCATACCAGGAGATACTTCGACTCTGGTATCGTTTAGGCTTGGGTTGGTACATGGTGATGCTTGAAGAAATGAGGAAACAAGGTGAAGCATTTAAAAATATAAAATTGAATGCATTGTACAATGCCTTTTGTTGCTATGAAAAGCACAGCTCTTACATGTATTTCCAAATCTTTTCACATCTAGCATTGTCTGAGAACAAAAATTTATGTAAAAGAACTGACAGCACGAATAATTTCAATTGAAGAATTTTATTTAAATATATTTTCCTACGTTGCGTCGAAGATTTTAAAAGAAATTCAAGGTACTACTAGAATTGGCATGAAATATTCGAAATCATTAAAAATTTCAAGCAGAGAATAGACTTATAGCTAACGTCCCTCCATCTGAAGTTTTTCCAAGAGGAAAGTAGACACATTACACTGGCATCTCCTAGATGGTCATATCGAAACGGACAATAAATGTAACTGTGCCTTTGTGTTAATATCTGGAACTGCTGGGCTAGATTTTCTTTAAAAGCTTAATCAAGCTGACTCCCTTTTACAGACCATTGTAAACGGACACATGTAACTTAATTGAAATCATGCTCATAATTCCTCAGACATTTGTTCTTGCGAAGTCCCAGCCCCAACACGTTTATAGAACGACACGTACTTGTAAACACTCTATAGAAATTTTGTCGTAGCGCTTGTTGTAAGGAATATTTCATGATCAGAATGCTTTGCATATCTGTTACTAATTTCTATTCATGCATGTAAAAATTGCATTTATATTTGTTTTGCTTTAGAAAGACAAACATAATCGGTCATTTTCGGCTAGGTGAATGCATCTTAGGCAAAGCACACAGAGGCTTAGCACGCTTAAGATATCTGTGGTATCAATGAACTCACGTTCACATGTAGGTTCAATGGCAATATACCACTCGCCAAATTGACACGTCGCATTGGTACTTCCTTGTAGATCATATCCAGTTATACAAGAAAACATCACTGTCTCGTTGTGTTGATATTCTTTCATATCAGGGGATACTTCAACTCTCGTATCGTTTAAGCTTGGGTTGGCACATGGTGATGCTTGAAGAAATGAGGAAACAAGGAGAAGCATTGAAAATATCAAATGGAAGTCATTGTACAATGCCTTTTGCTGCTATGAAAAGCACAGCTTTTAAATGTATTTCCAAAACTTTCCACATCTAGCATTGTCTGAGAACGAAATTTTATTTAAAAGAACTGACAGCACAAATAATTTCAGTTGAAGAATTTTATCTATACATGTTTTCCTACGTCGCGTCGAAGACTTTTAGAAGAAGTTCAAGGTACTACTATAATTGGCATGAAATGTACGAAATCATTGAAATTTCAAGCAGAGCGTAGAAGCATAGCTAACGTCCATTCATCTGAACTATTTCCCAGGGTCATGTTAACCGATAACACCGGCATCTCCTAGATGGTCATGTCGAGACGGACAATAAATGTTACTGTGTCGTTGTATTAATATTTGGAACTGTTGGGCAAGATTTTCTTTAAAGCTCGATCAAATCTTGGACTCCCTCATACAGACCATTGTAAACAGACACATGTAACTTAATTGAAGTCATACTCAAAGTTCTTCTGACCTTCGTTCCTGAGAATTCACAGGTTAGAAATGTTTATAGAATGACACCCACTTCCTACAGACATGTTGTCGTAGCGCTTGGGTTAAGGAATATTTCATGATCTGAAGTTTTTGCATAAATGTTACTTATTACAGTTTATGCATGTGTAAATTGCATTTAATTTTTTTATTTTAGAAAGACAAACATTATCGGTCATTATCGGTTAGGTGAATGCATCTTAGGTAAAGCCAGGGCTGTAACCGAGTCCACCTAATCCGAGTCCGAGCCAATTCCGATTCCAGTGACCCCAATTCCGGGCCAATTCCGAGTCCGGTACCACCCGAGTCCAAGCCGAGTCCGAGTCCAGAGGACCCAAGTCCGAGCCGAGTCCGAGTCCATCCCATAAATAAATGTGCAGTAAAATCCTTGGAAATTGGCAGCGCCGCGGTGTAGTGTAAACACAGGAGCATGAGTGCAGGTACAGGCACCAGCTGGTCATGAGTACGGGTACCAAGCCATGGGCGTGGGTACAGGTATGGGAACCGGGCCATGAGTACGGATGGGGGCCGGTACAGGTACGGGTAACAGGTCATGAGTCCGGACACAGTGAAGACATAGATATCACCAGAAATGTTAGCTTAAAATATATTAAAGCCCAGCTGCAAATTAAATCTACATATTGTAGCCCCACCCCACCCTACCCACCCCCCAAAAATATGTCGCAACATCCTTACAATTGCACCTGCTGATGCCTGTACTGACACGTCATCATCTCTATGGTTTGAGGTAAAGTGCAATTTTCATACCTGTTACACTACTTGATTTCAAATACACAAAACTTACAACTTTGGCAAATTAGTATTGATTATTTTCTGATGCCTATAAACATATAGCTAATTCACTGCCATTTTGTATGATTGGACTTCACACCTTGTTATCCTACAGGCTGATGGTCAGTGCTTGAATAGCTTAATCAACTTGAACCATGGGCTTGTTCTATGAACCAAGGATGTATTGGAGCAACTACCTACTATTTACAGTACAATCAAAGCCAATTAACAGTTTTTATAACAAAAGCAGTCAGATTTTCTGGGTCTGAGAGTTTAAGAGGAGACTATACAAATCTCCAAAGCACTGGAAGATTCAAGGAAAATACAAACTACACTATAGCAGTATGGTACCTAATAATACCTTTAGTTGTGCCTAATCCACTCACTGGTATAATATGTGCCTATTGATTGTTACACACTTTGCACAATGCAAACAATGAACATAGCTCTGCGCCTTGCCTTACAGTACATTGTCAGTGAATCTCCTAAAATCCTCCTATTCAAACCATAAAGTTATTATGGGCTCTGAAGGAGGTGATCCTTTTTTGCATCCTGTCTTCTGTCACAAATTTTACAAAAAGGCTATACTGTGTAGACTATATACTAAGGAAGGCTAAGTATTAAACTGCTACAAAGGGGATAGTTCTTGCATTTGTAAGTTTTATCCAGATAAGATGTAAACAAACTGTCTATAACAGCATATATCTAGGTCAATATAGCTTCTGTTGATGTATATGAATTTTGCAGTACTAACTGTACAGATCAGTCATGCCATGGAGCTTAATTTTAGTAAACTTAATTTACTGTAGTTCAAGGACCTTTGTACTATACTTTTGATGAGGGTAATATGTAGAGGGCAGGTGGTGGCCGGATGGGAATCAACTGGGAGAGTAGGCTATAGGCCTTAAGGCCTATATTGCCAACAGCATAAATGTTGGTTACAATTAAAGGCAGTCCTCAGATCCAGTTGACCCCACTTGCACTAGTATATAGACCTACGTGATCTGAAGTGCAGTGTATGTTGTATCACACAGTATTAGTAGAATGCACCTGTAGTAAGTCAAGACTATAGATGTGTACATGCAGTGCCAGTTCTGCTAGAAAGTTCAGCATTACATTAAGTTACGTAGTCGTTCCTTGCTACCTATAGTATACTACAGCCTTAACCTGGGGAAAACAGTTCATTGACTGGTACGGTTTTAACTTTTATGGTTCAGTTCTAATGAGTTCATCATCATGTACAGTACTGCATGAACAACTCATCTCCCTCATGGACGACACACGGTGCAGACACAGTATGAGTAAGAAGCTTTTTAAAAACTTTTAGGTTACATCTATCTAGCAAGCGCTTATGCTCGTAACCACTTGTCAGCAAGACCAGCTGCTGCACTGCATATACTGGACATGTACTGTAGAACTTTCATTCAGCCAGCATAAGGACTTTGAACAGCAGTATATTGTTGGGCCTATGCCTAACAGTTAGAACTCTTCTGTTCAAGCTGCAAATTAACTATATGTGCTGTATACGATCCATTGGTTCAATACTTATATACACTGCACTATACATGAATGAAGACATATATGACTGCAGCTGGTTTTGCATGGGTATTGACAAACATTGTCCTGTTGGCTTTACTAGTGACTAATGTGTCCATGCAACCTGAAGCCTGCAGTAGCTGCAGAGATAGCATGCCATATATATTAAAGAGCCTGAAATATAACCAGAGACACCTATAATTAGCCTGCATGAACTTTGGCCGTCAAGCCATTTCACTTTACCATGATGACGTTGATAAAAATTTACCTCTGAAGGCCAAAAATCAAGCCCTAGGTGATGCCTGTATTATATTTGATGTGCTTACACAACCCTCCCCATTGTCAGGTTTCAGGTTGCTCCCCCCTTCCCCCCACTTTTGGGCACCCTGCCCCCTCAGGCAGTCCTGGCATAATCACTGATAGCCTAATGCACAATTCTCAGACTGCTTTTGAGTTGTAAGTAAACACTATAGGTCTCTGGTAGTCAGTTAGAGGTCAGTGAGCACCCCCACTACCTGTAAATACACCCCATCAAAAGAGATATGTTCAAAAATGCTGCCAGACTCTGACTCGGATCCTGGTTTGACTCGGACACAGCTTAGTCTCAAGACCTTCTGGACTCTGACTTGGATTTTGACCATCGACACAGACTTTGCTCAGACTTGGGACAGGTAGACTTGACTCCAACCCTGCCCAACAGTAACCTTCACTTTTGTTGTATTTAACTTCACATCTTGCAGACTATAGTGGTCACTGCTTGAATAGATAAATCAGTTTAAGTTGAATAACCTAAAGGGATGTGTCAGTTCTTCAATCAAAGAATTTCTGTAGCTGGGTAATGACAATTGTTAATGCCACTGTTGCCATTACAGGAACTAGGCATGATACAAGTTCAACCAGGCATGTATCATGTAGCACTTTTCCAACTAACTTAGAGAGCCATTTTTGTTAAAACCTTCTCTTCTTTATTTCATACATTCTCGAATAGTTCATTGGTTACAAGACCAGACCAATTAATTTCCCATGTACCCCTGGCTAGCCTGGAGCCCCAGGAGGACTTAGCAAATCCTTTCCCCAAGAAAAAGCCCTTGCCGCACCTACAAAATTCCAACCTGAGTAAGTTTCAACCCCAGCTGATTCTCAATATATAACTCCCCAGGGGCACTTTTCCCAGATAATAGGCTGATAGCCCAGTGGTAAATATGAGCTAATATGCTAGGGGGCATCAAATGTTCACTTAAGTGGACTCGGCTGGACTCGGCTCCGAGTCCGAGTCCAGTTGCAGCCCATTCCGGGCCAATTCCGATTCCAGGACCTCACATTCCGGGCCAATTCGGAGTCCAGAAAAAACTGGACTCGAGTCCGGAATTGAGTCCGAGTCCGGACTCGGGTGTTACAGCCCTGGGTAAAGCACACCCAGTGCAAGTATTCTTTCAATATCTGTGGTATCAATGAACTTACGTTCGCATGTAGGTTCAAGTCCCACCAAAACTTTTATAGAATGACAGATACCTGTAATTTCTATGCCTTTTGTTGCTATTGTTAGCCCAGACTTTAATTACATTTCACAATCCGCCAACATATAGCATCGTCGTTTCACGAAAATTTATGAAAACGAACTGATATCACACGTTATTTCAGTTAAAGGATTTGTTAACATATAGTTTGAAGGATTCGCTTTGAGCGCTTACAAAACCTAAATAAGGTAAAATTGGCACGAATTATATGCAGTCATTGAAATTTTCATGCATATTACAGACCTACAGCTAACGTCCACTCATTTGAACGTTTTTAAAAGCCAAGTTCACACATAATATTGCGATCTCCTAGACGGTCTCGTCAAGACGGTAGACAAATGCAACTGCCATTTTACTAAAATTTCTTTCTGTTAGGTAGATTTTCTTCTAAGCTGGAGAAAACATAGTTTGTTTTATACAGACCATTGTAGACAGACACATGAAACTTAAGGAAAGTCATACTCAAAATTCTTCAGACATTTGTCCTTGAGAATTCTCATCCTAAGACATTTATTGAATGACACGTAATCATAAATTTCTATAAACACATTACCGTAGAGCTTGTTGTAGGGAATATTTCATTATCAGAATTTTGTATATGTATTATTAACTTCAGTTTATGCATGTAAAAATTGCGTTAAAATTTTTCGTTTTAGAAAGACTAACATTATCGGTTAGGTGAATGCATCTTAGACAAAGCGCATACAACCTAAGTACGTTTTAAATATCTGTGCTACCAATGTACTCACGTTCACATGTAGGTTCAATGCCAATATTCCACTCTCCAAATTGACAAGTCGCATTGACACTTCCTTGTAGATCATATCCAGATATGCAAGAAAACGTCACTGTCTCGTTGTGTTTATACTCTGTCATACCAGGTGATACTTTGACTCTGGTATCGTTTAAGCTTGGTTTGGTACATGGTGATGCTTGAAGAGATGAAGAAACAAGATGAAGCATTGAAGATATAATATGGAATACGTTGTGCCATGGCTTTTGTTGCTATTCTTAGCGCGGACTTTAAATGCATTTCGCAATCTGCCAACATATAGCATTGCCGTATCACGAAAATTTATGAAAGCGAACTGATATCACACATTATTTCAGTGAAAGGATTTTATTAATATATAGTTTGAACGAGTTGTTTCAAGGACTCTCATAACCGGTATAAGGTAACACTGAAACTGGCATGAATTATATGTAATCACTGAAAATTTTAAGCATGGCATAGACCTACAATTAAATGTGGATTCATCTGATTTTTTTCTTAGGCCAATTTGACTTATAACACTGGCATCCCATAGATGGTCATGTCAAGACGGACTTAACAAATGTTACTGTGTGAGTTTGCTAATATTCGGAAATGTTGGGCTAGATTTTCTTTTACACTTGGTCAAACTTGGTTTTCCACATGCATAACCATTGCAAAGAGACACGTTTAACTTAATTGCCATCATACTCAAAATCCTTCAGATATTTGGTCTTGAAAAGTCCCACCCCAAAACTTTTTATAGAATATCAGTTACCCGTAATTTTCTATAGACTATTTACCGTAGCGCTTGTTGTGAGTAACATTTCAAGATCGGAATTTTGTATTGCAAACAGACACATGTAACTTAATTGAAGTTATACTCAATATTTTTCAGACATTTGTTCTTGAAAAGTCCCATCCCAAAACATTTGTAGAATGACACTTAATTGTAGCTTTCAATGGGCACAATATCGTAGCGCGTGTTGTAAGAAACATTTCATGATCAGAATTTTGTATTTCTACTACTAATTTCAGTTCCTGCATGTGAAAATTGCTTTGAAGTTTCATGTTTTATGAAAGACTAACATTATCCGCTACGTGAATGCATCATAGCCAAAAAGCACACAAAATAAGTAAGTTTTAAATAGTCTGTGATATCAATGAACTCACGTTCACATGTAGGTTCAATGGCAGTATTCCACTCGCCAAATTGGCAAGTCGCATTGGCACTTCCTTGTAGATCATATCCAGATATACAACAAAACATCACTGTTTCGTTGTGTTGATACTCTGTCATATCAGGAGATACCTCGACTCTGGTATCGTTTAAGCTTGGTTTGGTACATGGTGATTCTTGGAGAGATAAAGAAACAAGATGAAGCTTTAAAGATATAAAATGGAATGCATTGTGATGAGAGTTTTGTTGCTATTCTTTGCGCAGATTTTAATTGTATTCCAAAATCCGCCAACATATAGCATTTTCTAATCTCGAGAGTTTTTGAAAACAATCTGATAGCACAAATTCTTTCAGTTACAGCACTTTAATATTACATATACATTTTGAAGGCGTCACTTCCAGGACTTTTGTAACCCTTTGTAACCCTTTTAGACATGTTTTTTTTTCATACAATATTTCCCAATATTACCCCTTAATATATATATATATATATATATGGACTTTTAGCCCACACTCCTCAAGGAGACATTGAACACCAGCAAACAACTGTGTTTAAGGGCTTCATCAGAAATTCCCTAAAATATCAGGCTGAGTTGATTTAAGTACAGAATGTCGACACCCTTCATAATATTGAAGGGAAAAATGCTTTGAAATTTTCTATTTATGTGATTACAGTGTTATGTGCTTCTTATATATACTTTATGTACTTTACTTTATGTGTTGGACTGTATACGTTCTCCACTACTTGGTAAATAATTTACTTTTAACTTCCTAAATCATGAAAAATGAAGTTTTGGATACTGACCCCAACCAAATGTGCAAATCATTTGCATAAATTTGCTTAGTATACTGCAGTATTAGCAGGGACGGATTTAGGGAGGGCGGGGGCCCGGGCCCCCTTCCAAAAAATTTTGAAGTTTTTTCAACTTCATTACACAAAGGACAAGCCCTATTGCAATGAAATAGGCCTATGAAATGTGTCAGAGTGAAACTCAAATTTGTTCATTATTTTCTACCTAAGAAAATAATTTTTATGTTAATAACTCTGCTACTGACTTTCAGCTGACAACATTTTGGCTTATATTGGCCTCAGTAACTTTCTCTGGACATTGCAAGGAGTTACTCATGAGCACTGTATTAATGGATTGCTAACTCAGTCTATTACCTGCCAGACCCTCAGCATTGGGAGCACTGCTTCTACTTTCAAGAGAATTTCAGAATTCTTTAATATTTAGAGGAATATTTTCGACAACATCAGGCTTTTAGCTATAACTTGCTGCAATATTACCCTGTAGTGTCTTATTTAAGCCTTGTAATTTATTTTAATGGAATGTACTGTGAATTTAGGGTAAAATTTAAAATTCACTAAATTATGAACATTTTCCAGCGAAATATGATCAGTTCAAAAATATACTAAAGGCATCACCATTTTGCATCTAAGCAATCTTGAATTAACAAAAATTTCTCAAAGGGGAGGGGACACCCCTCCTCTTAGACCCCTCCCCAGAAAAACATCTTTCACCCAACCAAAAATTAAAATTCACTGAATTATGAACGCTTTCCAGCCATATATGATCAGTTCAAAAAATATACCACAGACATCACCATTTTGCATCTGAGCAACCTTAAATTAACACAAATTTCTCAAAGGGGAGGGGGACATCCCCTCCCCCTAGACTCCTCCGCCAGGACGGCGATTACTCATCACATGCTTTGCCCCCTATCAAAATACCCTGGCACTGCCCCCGGACACCCCTCTCCTTAGACCCCTGCCCCAGATTGGACTTTTATACAAACCACCATGACCTGGGCCCCCCTTTTGCCAAATCCTGGATCCGCCACTGATTAGGTAAAGTGTACCAACTAAATAACTGCAATGACTAGGTAGGTGCCACTGTATCCATTACGCCTTAAAATGAGACAGGTATAATTCAGGCATCCAATCAAAACAAAAAGTAAAAATTAACACAACACTCATTTGGATATCTAACATGAATTTTTAGTTATGTCGGGCTTGAAATGGCCATATAAAACTTAATTTGTATATCTGGCATGGGTTTTTATGAAGTTATATCCGACTTGATATGGTCATATAAAACTTTATTTACATATGTGGGCTGGCATTTTATCAAGTTATATCTGGCTTGATATGGCCATGTAAAACTGGATATAATGTATAAAGGCACCTATATCTGGATGTCTATCTTGCTTGATATGACCATACAAAAATTTATTTGCATATCTGAGCTAACATTTCATCAAATTTTATCTGGCTTAATATGGCCATATAGAACTGGATATAATGTATCAAGGCACCTATATCTGGCTTTACATCTGGCTTGATATGGCAATAAAAAGGCTATTTTTAGCCAGATATATCCAGATATAGATCCATATCTGGATTTCGAGTAAGGGTTGTATGATAAAGTGAAAAAGGAAGACGAGTATTTTGGGCAGTCATACGTAGCCACGGGAGTCGAATCTAATTTATGAAAGAAGGACTAGTTTGCTTCTACATCTGGGTGACAAAGGCAGGAGTACCGTATTCTGCTGGTGGCGGACCAAGCTGTATGGTGTTAACGAGGGGATAAGCGAAAGCGAACTCTAGGAGTCGGGTATCAAGCGTATCAGGAGAAGCAAGGAAAGAGACAGGAAGAAACCGAAAAGGTCCCTCCCGTCTCGTAAGTGATCACTATTAAGATAAAAAGCAGTTGTTAATTAATTCACCGGTGTGTTATACCTATAGGACTAAATGTAACGTTTTACATGTTGCTAATTGAAATTCATTGATCCTTGTTTATCTGAGAAAGAGAACCAAGAATTATCAACAATCATTGTTAAAACTTTA
Source organism: Holothuria leucospilota (assembly GCA_029531755.1). Classification (NCBI taxonomy): domain Eukaryota; kingdom Metazoa; phylum Echinodermata; class Holothuroidea; order Aspidochirotida; family Holothuriidae; genus Holothuria; species Holothuria leucospilota. Next base: position 32,423,824 of record CM055972.1, on the reverse strand, counting down.
GAGATCTTCTCACTTGAATATTTTCGATATTCATTGGGTGTATCACAATTCATGCCAAATTTCACTGGCAGGGGGAAGAAAACAACGGAAGGGTGACATTCCACTCAGTTGTGTCAATGACACTTACTCGAAATTTCCTATAGAAACATTACTGTAGAGCTTGTCGTAAGGAAAATTTTATGATCAAAATTTTGTACATCTATTACTGACTTTAGTTCTGCATGTAAGAATAGGGTTTTTTTCGGAAAGACTAGCATTATCGGTTAAGTGAAAGCATCTTAGGCAAAGTGCATACAAACTAAGTACGTTTTAAATATCTGTTTTATCGATGAACTCACGTTCACATGTACCTTCAATACCAATATCCCACACTCCAAATTTACACGTCGCATTGGCACTTCCTTATAGATCATATCTAAAAATACCAGAAAACGTCACTGTTTTGCTGTGTTGATACACTGTACTGGAATCCATTCAGCTTGGGCTCGCACATAGTGAAACTACTTAGGTACACAGAATACACACATACACATCAGAATACACATCTTCTGTACTATGTAACTCAATTGTTTTGCTGACGTATGCTTGGCTTACGCACTACAATTCTGAGGGTGATCACCGTATAGGAAACATTTGTTATCGCCTTAGGATAATACCTATTATTGATTTCTACAGACTTGTCTGTTACATTATTTTTTCCATAATATCGGAAGGTTTTACTCAGTTCCTTAATCAGCAGTATCCTACCTGTACATGAAGGTTCGTTTTCACTTGTCCAGTTTCCATCTACACACATTGAGCCATTATCTCCTTGTAAGTCATATCCATTTGGGCATGTGTACACTATCATAGATCCGTTATTGTAGGTTGCTTGATTGGGAATAACGCCCACTAATTTATCTTGTGGACTTGTTTTATTACATGTAACTTCTGTCGACGTAAGAACAAAAAAGCAACGCATGGCTATACACACCTTTTACCATTTATCACATGTATTGGCTCAATTTCATCGCAACACAAGTGTGTTCCTGTTACCGCAATATGTATAATAAAAGCAGAATCTATTAAATATTATCTTCCTTCCACGTGAGAACAAGTGGAGGATTCACAGAATCTTATCTCTCTCAGATGAGCCCGTCTGTCTTTAATTTCCTATTTTCCTCATCAGCTGTATATAACGGGTAAGAACATGGCACTTGCGATAGAGACGAGAAGGAAAGCTAACTAGTTTTGCGAGGCCAATGTGTTATGGTTTTATTGGGATGAATTATATGACTTCTAAATCTTCTATCACGTTAATATGCAAAATATGTTTAGTTTTTTAATTACACCAAAATTATTTAGTCCAGAGTTGTCATCTTTGTGACAAGTTGTTCATTTGAAGTAACGTACGACAGTCTGAAGTACGGAAATACCTATAACTACATTAAAATGAACTCTTACTTGAATATAAAAACCCTACATACCGGCACCTTGATCGGTATGCAAAACCGATTATTATTGAATGACACATGTGAAAGTCTTAACACGACTGACTATATTCCGACATAATACTTGGTAGTAATGCGGTAAACAATGCAAATATCGTTCTTCAAATTCTGTTCTGCAAAGTAGTAAGTGACATTGCTCTGAAAAAAGTACGTAATTATAGTAGGCATCTCTTACCAGACTGGCAGTAAGGAACGTCAGCAAAATTTTCGTTTTTGCACGTTTCGGTTATTTCTGTGGTTGGAATATAGCCATCTTTGCATTTCATCCTGACAACGTCACCATTCTTAAAGGTCGTAGTGTCATTGGGATGTAATGGCACATAATTTTCCGGAATACTACAGTTTCCTGCAATATTATCGTGTTTAAGAAAGATTTAGGATAATATGGATCGTATGTATTATCTAAAACTCACGTCACATTGGTGTAGAAATATGACTTCCTGCAATATTAAATTGACGCTCTCTATATATAGACTTAATAGTTTAAGGTCATATTTTATGGCAACACAACTAGGTTGGTTTTAGGTTCGTTCGATTCGTAATTCGGAACGGCGGCTTGAGTCTATCTGACATCACTTGAGCCAACTATCGCGTTTGCGCAGATATGAGGCAAACCGAACGAGGACTCGAGTGGCTCACCATTACGTGCCACATGGACATGCGCAGTGCCTATGAAGCTAGCTTCGTTTACAACAGGTAGGCATCCACACATTCCAGGCTCTATCTGTAAACTACATGCAGCAGTACAAAAGCAGTTAATTACAGGCCTACCGCTTGACCCTTAGATACAGAAGAAAGGTTCAAAATGATAGTCGCACGAGAAGACAAAAATTTGTAATCACTTCAATTTCTTGACATTTATTCAACTGAAGGCGGGCTAAAATATGTAGCTGTTTTGCAGCAATTGCCGTACCGAATTCCACTAGGTCAGCCACACTGAAGTTTAACGGTAGGCTACCAGTTACAACTCTACGAGACTTAAAACTGTTTCAAACTGCACCAAATGTAATATAAAAGCTCTTACTAACTGTGAATTGACAGATGAGTTGTGGGTAATTGGAAATAACTCGCACTTACTCTGCTGTAACAAGTTTTCTTGGCCCTTTGACAACAATTACAGGGACAGGTTTTCCGGACGGCAAGTCTATTATATGTGTCGCTATCTTACCGTGTGACGTAAAACACGTCGTGCGGCTCAAACAGTCCACCTCGGCAAGCTGGCCGTTTTGGCCGGCTCCATTTGTGACATTTTGACGACGTTTTGGCAAATTGAACGCTGGCTCGAGCCGCACGAACTACTCGAGCCGGTAACTCGAACGCACCTATTATAATGACAATGATGATCACGACGATGGATTATAGAACATTCTTTTTTTTTTAAGATATGACTGGTTCAAGGAAAATACCACTAAGGCTAGCGGAAAATACGAGGAGACAAGTAATGGAGATGCAAATTTCATTTTTCTTACTTGCCTACATTTTAGGCGGATGGAATCTTTTACACAACGACAATCATGTATGGGCTTAAGGCAATGTTAGTTTATTTGATTTTCTTTCACCGGACCGTTGCCATTTATTGCGCAGGTACAAGTTTCATAGTGAAGTGCCTGACCACCAGATGTAGACTTTATCGAACTTCAAATCCAGATCTGGCAGTTGGAAGACACACGTTTTTAAACAATAGGGGCCACATGACCTCTGACTGCATTTGACCCAAGTTGGAACTAAGTCGGACTTCCGGAGTAGATGAATATTGCTACACACTTTTTTAAAAAATGACCTTTAACCCCTTTTGACAGCTACCCTTACCATTCAAACATCACTGATTGAAAAATTTTTGTAGCACTCGCCAAGTACATTATTGTTTATTTACTCTTCCTATCATACGAAAATTAAAATAATTGCAAAAACCTAATCCTTAGCTAATGTGACCGACGACTTCATTAATCGATTATTCAAAAGTTTTTGTAGTCAAGTATCTACCCATTAAGAGTGACACAGTTTCACAGGTTTAGTGTTGGGTGAAGTTTAATATGTTATATCCCTATACACAGCATGCTGGGATATGAGATAAGGTCAGCCTATATATGTTGAACAAAGCTTTAAAAGAGTTACAAAAAAGATTTACAAGGAAATTTAAAAAGATAAACTTATAAAAGTGTTCTGAGGGTCTAAAAGAAGTTATTAATCTTAAAGAAAATTGCAACAGTTCAAAAATGTTATAAAATTTTCTGAATCTATAAGTGTTGAACTTGCAAAAGCTATGAAAAATATTAAAACAAAATATTAATAATCGACTTTTAAACTTTTAAAGGTCGAAAAAAGGCAAACAAAAAACACAATATTTGACTAAAATAAAACTTGGAAGCTGTATCTTAAAACTACTATGAAATTCAGCATTTCGGCCTGTCAACAACAAACGCTTCGAACGCGAAGCTGAGCACAAAACGTTGTTATGCACGTCTCACGTATAATAAAGCATTTCTGCCACGCAAGGTTTGAAGGAATTGATAGACCGTAATTATAGCCTTTTGATATTAAAAGCTATTAAAATATTCACGAAAAGTATGACAACCAATCGGTTAAAGATCTTATTTGACCTTCAGTAATAACGTATCATTTAGGATTAATCGTTTTTTTTTTTTTTCGTTTTGTTCATTTTTCAAGCCTGTGGATACGGTCAATGGTTCCCTAATTTCACGAACACCTTAATTTATTATAAACTTATAATATTCACTGATTGGCAAAACGTAACTTTTGTTTTATATACATAAGCAGTGATGCCAGTGTAACTATTATTGCCTCCGTGCAACGCTATTCCATTTCTTATGACACTACAAACAAACACAGTTTATGTTAAATCATGTAAGAATTGCTATTCCTAACACCTTAATGCTTTTCTTCTGCAGTATTTATTAGTATCCTATTATAAATCGTCACATTTAAATTCCCAACATTCAGGGGACATTTCCTTTGTGTTGTAGGTGTATTTTACTACATAGTTTGACTGCCACTAAATTTTTAAACTACTGAAATATCATTTAGAGTAATTAGAAGTTTATCAATACTCTTGTCACTTCAAAGTCAACATAAATATTTGCAAAACATTATTCAAGCAAACACGTGATAGGGCCAGGAACAGCGCCTTGAGGTAAACCACTTCAAAACGAATGGTAGTTGACCGCCTGCTCCTTACGAATACACTTGAATTTGATTGCAATATGTATGTTAATCATGTTTAATTTTACGAGAACACGATACAAAGTCTACACTAAGACTAGTTACGAAACTGTGTCTGGAATACCATAATATACGTTTTCGACCCTTTATCCGACTGGAAGCACGTAATGAACACTTTCTGCATATGTAAGGTAGAGTTTACATTGGCTCATGTTTTCTTTAGATTCGCCAGAGTCATGACAGTCATTACGAAGTAGTTTCTATGGATGTGTCATGAGGTAGTTTATTCTCTCACTGTAACTACAAACGACCTTACAGGTTTTTAGTAATGCAAACGCCCACATAAAGTATGTTAATGTTGAAAATATCGGGTATCCGTTGTGCTATTATTTCTATCGTAATGTCTACTATATTACGACGTAGGTCGAGATATTTAGGCATTTTGTGGAGCTTCTGCTTTTGAGGAGTGTTGTTACTAAAGTTGTATCACACTATTTATACTGCACATAACTGTATATCACTGCTAACAGGAGGATAAACATTGTTGATTCTGTTGTTATGCCCCTTGACAAACCTAGAGATTGTAGCAAACCATGACGCTTTTGGCGTTTTATTTAATCCATATTGATATGCCAACTGTTGTTGTAGAGCCTGCGTCTATCAGTAACTCCTTCACAAATACAATTTCCGGTGTAGTTCTATCTCGACAGAGTAGAAAATTTACTCCTTAAACAGTTCAGGAGATTCCCCTTTTGGGAGACTCTAATTTTCCACCGATCGGAAGAAAAATTGTCAATGGACGCCGCCATATTGCTTATTTTACCCAACATTGTACGCGTTCATTGTGTATGTTGTCAGTGGCGAGTGGGGTTTTGAACCCCTTCAAAATTTATCCGTCTAATGTAATGGAATGAAATGTATATTCGGTGGGTGTACTGTCATAACTACCGAAAGGCCAAGTCCTAAACGGTGGTTCACCACGCCGTTTTTGAGAAAAACGCAATTTTTGAGTGGTTTTCTTTCTTACTAAACCTTGTCTTTGTTGGGCTGGCAAGCCAATACAATGTGTTCATACGTTTTCCCCTATTCTGGAGAATTTTTTCCCAAACTGAAAAATATCTCGGACTTTTAAATATAGTATGTTACAAGGGAGTTCCTACAACTGTCACTGGTGTTACACAAAAAAGAGTTGTATTACTTAGAGTGCTATTAATTTCTTCAATATCGCAAATACCACGTAGGAAGTTATTATCAGTAACAGTTACATATAACCTAGATATGACAATATGCATGGACGCGTGGTGTGATTCCCAAACATATAGTGTGTATCTTGCTTACCATAACACATAAATGTAGTATGGTCTGACCAGTTTCCGTTGTTACAGTGTACTGTTGAAGTTCCTTCTGACGTATACCCAGGGGGGCATTCGTACACAACATAGCCACTATCCAATATAATGTCGCTTTCTTCACCGTCGGCGTTCTTTCCTATAGCTTGATCGTCTGCATCTGTAGTGCAAGGGGCTGTAGATACATAATTTTTCAGCATTATAGAGCATTATTAGAGTCGATTAGATCTTTAGCATCCAACCTCACGAAGGAATCGAGAATATTTTAATTAAAATCTATGACATCACGTTATCTGCTGTATACGTCAGATAGGCTAAGCAATGCAGCCTGACTAAAACACGAGATATGAATGCTGAGATTTATGGTTAGTTTAAAAATTATTTATAACGCTAGGCATCTTAGAAGCATTACTAAATTAAAAATATATCACCTCAAGCCACTACTATATGTGAGCTGTTTTCAAGTTATACGGGGTGCTACATAAAAAGCATGACGTGACCATGGCATGTTCGAATTTTCTAAGAAATCACACGTGCTTATAAAGACTTAATAAAAACTAAGTTTTCGATCTTTTGGCTAAGATCAAATGTCGTATTTGTTCTTTTCAGCCAGTCTGAAACGGGTCCACACATAAAAGCCCCATGATGTAATGGTTTCAGTGTCAAACGCGTTGGTCATGTCCAGTCTAAGTTGTCTCTTGGAGACGTAGCGCCTTTGGGGATCAGAACTCATTCGGAAGAAAACGTGTGGTTCTCGCCACAGATTTGAGGGGAATTTGGTACTACCACTACCACTACAACCACTACCACTACTACCACTATCACAACTACTAATAGCACCCCCACTAATACTACTTCTACTGCTACTACTACTGCCACCAGGCGCGGATCCAGGGGGGCCTGGGGGGCCCGCCCCCCCCCTCTCGCCACGAAAAAAAAACGAAAGGAGAAAAAAGGAAGAAAAAGAAAAAAAGAAAAGGAGAAAGAAAAATTAAGAGCAAAAAATGAATAAAAGTGTCTAAGAACGTATTCAAAGTATATATTTCTGTAGGGGTTGGGTGAAGCTATAGCTGGATTATCTCTTTAGATATCTTTCAAAGTGGTTGGCGACGAAAGGAGAGCTACAATGTTCGAAAACAGGTGAATGGCTGAGTAATGATCCTTGACTTAAGATCTAAATAAGTAAACATCGTGATCTGCAGTATGGACCCGGCTAGCTGCGCTGAAATTTAGTAACAATTTTGTGTTAAAGAGTGAAATTTTTTGTGATCTAGAGGGATTGAGAGGCAAAGTTTTCGCCATACAGACCTTGCAGAATGAATACAGAAGACAAGCTGTCAGGTGACGTGCTATTTGTGCACAGTGGCACCAGCTGTTGCATGCAAAGTAGCGGCGTGCATACCCTATTCGATTTCAAAACTGTCTGAAAAGTTTTAAAATGAACTCAAAAGGCTTGTAAGCTACAGACAGTGGCGTCGGCACAGTGGGCAATGGGTGGCGTGTGTCTCCCTCCCTTATCGATTCTTGAAAATTTTTAAAATGGTCCCAAAAATTGTTTAAGCCACAGATTCTGTGGAGGGTGTAGAATGAGATGATGAGATGATTGCTTTATTTATTCTAACCATTTTCTTTCACAAACTGTTCTCAAACTATCATAAGTTTTGGAAATTCTTGACAAATTCCAAATTTTTGCACGCTTCGCTAGCGTCAAGCCTTGTGTCAGAGTTGTCCTGATTATCAATAGCTTTCGGTAACTACTCCGGGGGAACAAAGGAGCAAAAGTGCTTTTTAAGAATGATCAGTCAAAAGATTCGTTCCTGAATAGCATAGGTTGGTGGGAAAGTGACAGTGTCCGATGCAGGTTTTGTCATGGACTAATATTTTATTCAATTTCGGGGCGCTTCGCGCGCATACGACAGGGTTTACACCCGATTTTGTATACCATTGACAAAGCTATGACGCAAGAAATCATTCCAATGCAAACATTTTTCTAAGAAGTACATCTCCTTCTCTGCAGGGCTCTCATCATTATGGGATCTTTGACTAATCTAGTCTAGCACATGATTTTAAAGATTTAAAGTACGCAGTTGCCGTTGCTAATTTTCCAAACATTTTACCGCGACGTTCAATAATGACGAAAATCTTTTCTGAAACGAATATGCCTGTCCACCATCCCTCTTGCTATACCTAAAAAGGTGATATATCATATCTCCTCCCATGTGGATGTCGGGTAGTGAGAATCCCGTTGGTCCCTCTTTTGTATACTGTAACTAATTCAGAGCTCTCCGGAGGCTCTATACTGTTCTCTGTCAACCTTCGATATCCTTTTAAAATGTAAAGGAAAAATTTTATTATAGTCCAAAAATGGTTCTGTGGACTCCACGCAGGTATAATTGCGTGTACAATTTTCCCACGGGCGTGGATCATGGGGGGACGGAGGGACGCGTCCTCTCACTTTTTTTGGAAGGGGAACATCGTCAAAAAGTCCCCCTCACTTTTGCAAAAATGATGGAACAGACTGCAATTATGCCTAGGAAAACGAAATTTTTAGAAGAAAAATAACCTTAAAATCCTACACTTTTGTTGCACCAAATCGCATCTGAGGGAATTCAGTTCTAGAAAATTTCCCTTAGACCCCTCCCCATGCCGACGATCACAAAACGTATTGCCTCCCCGGGACGCAACTTCTTGCTACCACCACTGCTTCTTCCACCAGGACGGCGATTCACAAATGTGAAAAGTCCCCCCCTCCCCCCACTTTTGGAGATTGATCCACGCCCATGATTTTCCTGGGACTTAAGGAGG
>CM055972.1:32340000-32410000 GCA_029531755.1 Holothuria leucospilota | reverse complement strand
TAAATGAAAATGAAATACAAAAGTAACTTATGTAACCGTGCAGTTGCTTGAAATGAATAAAGAGCGTAACATATACAGTGACAAAAATGCTTACTACAAGAATAAACCAATTTCTAATCAAATAACATTTTGCACTCACTGAAAACTGACTTTAGCATACTATACAGAAAAGGCCCACGATTGTACGTACTTAAATGACTTTCTACTTCTAAAGCAAATTTGAATTTATACAAAAATTCATCAACAATGAGCGAATCATTTTGTAATTTTTTCTGAAAAATGTAATATTTGATATGAAAAATAAGAAAATTCAAAGGATGCTTCGGTAAAATTTCATATCCAAAGAAAAATAGCTCTTTTTGAAAAAACGAACTGTCTATTGAAAATTCTTTGCTCAACGTCTAAAATAAATTTGAACTTACATTACACTCCCAGAAAAGATGCTCTATAGTTTTCCTCTCTTTGACCACACAAATTGCCAACAAGGGTTATCTGTCTTATTCATAAGAGCTAACATATAATTTTGTCCCTAAAATACGGTGGAGAAAGCGATATTGGAAGTAAATAATCTTCTTTTCACGTAAAGAGCGGAATGGAATATTCCAAATCACATGCCACTGATCTTGACTTAATCAAAATTAACATTCCATTTTATTATCGACTTTGGCTTCGTAACAACATGCCAACAAAAGCTGCTTGTAAATGAAACTTGAAAGCTTTGCAGTATTGTGAATTGTTTCTAACGGAGAAATGTCAGTGCTATTGTTGAACTGATCCAGTGACCTTCTCCAACAAGTGGAATAGCTTTAATTACACCGTAATAAACAGTAAATGGACAATTGATGTGAAACTTCTCTAAAAATCTGAAAAGGATAAAAAGTGATGATTTGCATCCATAATGTCCTTGATACATTTGATTCCATTAGTAACCCATCTTTTATATAACAAAACTTTTCCATTTACTTTAATATGGTGATTGTTCCATATAATTTGATTTCTGAAATTGTCTACAACGTCTTTAAAGGTAAAAAGAGACCAAGCGTGAAGAACATCATTAAGAAAAGAATTCTGAGTGTGGACATCACATGGCTTAAAATTACAATCAAAAATTAAATGACCCCCGTATTTTTTAAGGTGATAATTAAAATAGGTTTTCCACATGGCAGCCTTTTCATTGGTAAAACGCTTGACCCAAGTACACTTTAAACCATTTATGAAACTTTTTATGTCTGTTGCATTCAAACCTCCTTCTGAAGTGGAACTTTTCAGTGTAGTGCGCTTAATTTTGTCTGGTTTTCCAGACCAAATGAATCTAAATAAAATACTTTCCAGCTGCTTAATAAAGTAAATTGGAGGATTGGGTAGACACTAAAAAAGATACACGAACTGCGAAATGCCAAACGTTTTGACCAAAACAATTTTGCCTACTGGAGTTAGATCACGACTTGACCATAAATTTAAAGTACTTTTAAGTCGGGATAACTTCGGCATAAAGTTAAGCTGAAAAAGGCTTTCACGATCATTGCTTACAACGATTCCTAAAACCGCAACTGGACCGTCTGTCCATTTAAATGAGTACAAATCAAGAAAAGCTGGTTTTTGAGAAATAAGAGGACCTAGGGGAAAAATGCTACATTTGTCAAAATTAATCTTGAGTCCTGATGCCATCTCAAAATTTTTCAAAAGCTTAACAGTCTCTCTAAGTGAATCATGGGAGCCATCTAGAAACAATACTGTATCGTCTGCATATTGAAGTATCTTTAGTTCTTCGTTAAGAACAGAGATTCCCTTAATACTGGAATTATACTTTACTTTCATAGCTAGCAATTCAACGCAAATTATGAAAATGTAAGGGCTCAGAGGGCAGCCCTGTCTAACTCCTCTACTAATTTTAAAAGAATGAGATGTAAATCCATTGTTACATACAGACGAAGAAGAACCGGCATACAGAGTTCGAATCCATTGGCATAAATCTTCATTAAACTTAAAAAGTTTTAAAGAATAAAGAATAAAATCCCAATTGAGCCTATCGAAGGCTTTTTCAAAATCGATTAACAGTAGCAAACCAGGAATAGAGTTCGTGTTACAAAAATCAATAGTATCTAAAACACAACGAATATTTTCACCGATAAAGCGACCTTTAATATATCCTGTTTGAGTGGAACTAATAATTGAATCAAGCACTCTCTTAACTCTCGTTGCTAATGCCTTAGAACAAATTTTATAATCTGTGTTCAAAAGAGAGATTGGACGAAAATTTTTAGCAAAAGAATGATCTTTGTTCGGTTTTGGTATGAGAGTGATTAGGCCACGAGACTGCTCACAAGAAAGGGAAGAATTTTGAAAAGCGAAATTAAGCGAATTAGTAACAATCCTGCTGATCTGAGGCCAAAAATGCATATAAAATTCTGCTGGTAGCCCATCACTACCTGGGCATTTCCCTTTGCCCATTGAGAAAAGGGCAGTTTTACACTCCTCTTCCGATAACAAACCATCACATAAACTTGATTCATCTTGATTTAAGGTTGTAGAAATATGAAAATTACGAAAAAAAGCAGCGAGGTTTACCTCCTCGTGAGTGTACAAGTTAATGTAAAATAAGGATAATTCATGAAGAATTGAAGTTGTATCTGTAATGGTCAAGCCCGAATGAGTTTTTAATTTACGAACAACATTGACCGACTTATTACGTTTTTCGAGGTTTAAAAAATAACTTGTATTTTTCTCACCTTGCCCTACCCACCTGGCTCGCGAACGAATAATAATACCTTGTAATTTATAATCAAACAGTTGCTCCAGCTTATTTCTTTCAAGTGACAATTTATTGAAAGTTTCTAAGGAGCACGTATTATGGTATTCTTTCTCTAACTGAGATATAATTTTTACAACTTCTTTTTCCTTTTTCCTTCGCTCCTTGGCCTTTCGTCCACCATATTCCAAAGAAACTTTACGAATTTGATATTTTAGAAACTCCCATTTCAACGCAGGATTTTGGCATTGATTTGTGAGGTCAGAGGAATGAATCGTGTCATTAATGAGTTGGGTATACTCTTTGTCCTTCAGAAAAGAACAATTTAATTTCCAAAGGCCTGGACCTCTTTTTTTCAGAGTACATAATTAAGTGTAAATTCACAATAGAATGGTCCGATTGTAAGCTAGGTGAAAAAAAACTATTAGTAATCGATGATTCCAAATTGCGTGAAATAAGAAAAAAGTCAAGCCGGCAGCAAATACCCGGAGTGATGTTTGACCTCCAACTGAAATCTTTTTTGTGTGGGTTCCTCTCCCTCCAAATATCAATTAAGTCGAAAGTTGAAATTAATTCTAAACATTTTGATCTGGCATTAAAATTAGTCCTTAACAATCCCCCTTGCTTATCTAACTGTAAATTAAAAACAAAATTAAAGTCTCCCCCAATGATAAGCGAGTCAATAGGATAATCATTAAGTTTCAACAATAACTTGTGGAAGAAATCCTCGTCATCCACGTTTGGACCATATAAACTAACGATAACAAAATTTCTCCCCGAGATTGTCACTTCTACTACAATAAATCTACCGTCGAGCGAAGCATACCAACGGATAATGTTAACATCTAACAAAGGATTAAAAAGAATGCAAACCCCTCTACTCATGGATGACCCATGACCAAAAATAATACGACCTCCCCATTCATTTTGCCAGAACAATTCATCCCTGGGAGTGCTATGTGTTTCTTGTAAGAGATAAATATCTTTTAAATCCAACCGTAGATATGCAAAAACTTTACGCCTTTTCCTGAACTGTCGAATACCACGTACATTATAAGAACAAATTTTTAATTCTGTCATAATTATAGAATAAAAAATCTTCTAAATGTAGCGAGTGCATATGGACATTGCTACAAATTAATTCTTCAAGCAACAAACCATAAGGGAGAAGTTGAAATATTTGATGGCATGAAAAGAAAAAAGTAGAAAAAAGAAGAAAAGACAAAGAAAGAGAAAAAGACATCACAACAGTCAGCAAAAAAGGATCCGTAAAGGACCTAAATTGACTGCAAAGGTTCCACAAGAACCGATGAGAATAACCTAAACACATCATCAACAAAAGCTGATGAGAAAAAACACTCCGCTACTCAGCGGAGTGAGTGACAACTTAATAATAACAAAAATAGCTAAATGGTTCTCTGATAGTTCAAAAGATAAGAAAAAAAAATTGTTTATACTTGCAGTTTTTGTAATCCACATAAATGAATCTAAAAAGTCCTTTTAATCCTTCAAAAGAAAGGAAATGCACAGCGCTTGGCTCAGAACTGATAAGGCTTTCCGGAAGCATCTCTCCATTTTCCTCCAAAAAATCTCAGTTTGGTTCCCTGATTATAAAGTTCTGTAACTTTGTCAGCCCATTTCTTCTTTTCCTTAAGATCAATTCTGGTCAAGTCATCCACGATAAAAAACGGCTTATTTTCTAGAGCTGATCTTCTGGCTTTCATAATAGCTACTTTATCTTTATATGATAGACACTTAACGAGGATATGCGGGGATCTATCTCCGTGACTTCTACCGTCTCTATGGCAACGCTCAATCCTTACGTCTTGAATCTCTGGGAATAAAGGAAGAACCCTAGTCTTAACAATGGATTCACAGTCTTCGTCCTCGGTTGAAGGAATTCCGACTATTCTAAAGTTGTTGCGCCTTGACATTCTTTCTTGTTTGTTTACATCATCTGTTGTATAATCTAAAGCTCGTTCCAAAGCTGCAATTTTCCGGGAGAAATCCTCGAGTTCCTTTTCCTTGGCCGCCATCTTGGATTCAAGATCATCAATCCGTTTCGCCTGAAATTCGACGGCTTTACCCAGTTCCCTTTCTAATTTTGATATGGAGGTCTGGAGATTCCTCAAGGAACGTTCAACCACCTGCTGAAACCCTTCTATCGCAGATTTCCAGTCACCTTCAACATCAGTGTCACTTTGATCATCTGTGTTCACAGGATCCTCCATAGTGTAACGCAAGAGACCCCTTGCTTCAGAACGAGAATGAGACAATGTTGATTGACTCGATAACGGCGGTCGGCCTCTTCGTTTTGGTTTTGGTGGATTCATAGTGACCAGAAAACTGTAAGTAATCACACAGTTGAAAGATAGACCAAAAAGCTTTCTCCTTTAGAGGTAAAATTGCAAAAATTCTCACTCACTCCTCAGAGCAACGTGTTTAACCTTCCATGGTTTAGGCTCGTCAATAATAATAATAATAATAATAATAATAATAATAATAATAATAATAATAATAATAATAATAATAATAATAATAATAATAATAATAATAATAATAATAATAATAATAATAATAATAATAATAATAATAATAATAATAATAATAATAATAATAATAATAATAATAATAATAATAATAATAATAATAATAATAATAATAATAATAATAATAATAATAATAATAATAATAATAATAATAAATAATAATAATAATAATAATAATAATAATAATAATAATAATAATAATAATAATAATATAATAATAATAATAATAATAATAATAATAATATAATAATAATAATAATAATAATAATAATAATTAATAATAATAATAATAATAATAATAATAATAATAATATATAATAATAATAATAATAATAATAATAATAATGATAATGATAATAATAATAATAATAATAATAATAATAATAATAATAATAATAATAATAATAATAATAATAATAATAATAATAATAATAATAATTATAATAATAATAATGACGATGACGATGACGACGACGACGACGACGACGACGACGGCGACGGCGACGGCGACGACGACGACGACCATGACGATGATGATAATAATAGTAATAATGTCCCATTCTCGTTCTGAACCAACGGGCCATTTGGGTTACACCATAGAGGATCCCGAGAACACAGACGATCAAAGTAACGCTGATGTAGAAGGAGGCTGGAACACTGCGATAGAGGAGTTTCAACAGGTTGTAGAGCTTTCCTTGAAGAATCGCCAGACTTCTATATCACAACAAGAAAGGGAGCTGACGTCGAATATCAGGCGAAACGCATCGATTACCGTGAATCCAAGATGACGCCAAAGAAAATTAACAAGAAGATTTCTCTCGGACAATTGAAGCTTTGGAACGAGCACTAGAACATACAACGGATGATGTTAACAAACAAGAAAGAATGTCGAGACGCATCAACTTAAGGATGGTTGGAATTCATTTAACAGAGGACGTAGATTCCGAATCTAGAGATTCCTGATGTAAAGATTGAGCGTTGCCATAGGGACGGTAGACGTCGTGGAGATAGATCCCCTCACATTCTTGTTAAGTGCCTTTCATACAATTATAAGGTAGCTATTATGAAAGCCAGACGGTCAGCTCTAGAAAATAAGCCGTTTTTGTCGTAGATGATTTGACCAGAACAGATATCAAGGAAAAGAAGAAATGGGCTGACAAAGTAACTGAACTTTACAATCAGATCAAAAAATTGAGATTTTTCGGAGGAAAATGGAAAGATGTCTCGGGGAAGTCTTATCAGTTTTGAAACCCAAGTGCTGTATGACTCTTTTGTTTTAAAGGATCAAAGGTTTCTTTTCTAGTTTCATTTATGTGGATTACGAAAGTTGCAAGTATTAATACTTTTCATTCCTTTATCTTGTGAAATATCAGAGAACTATTAAGCTAGTAGTTTTTGCTTAGTTGTCACTCCCTCCGCTGAGCAGTGGAGTGTTTTTTGTTTCTTTTTGCTTTTATTGATGATGTGTTTAGGTCTTTCTCACGGGTTCATGTGAAGCCTTAGCAGTCAGTTTCAGGTCCTACAATGATCCACTTTCTCTGACTGTTGTGATGCCTTTTCTTCTGCCTTCGTCTTTTCCTCTTGAATGAATAGGAAGGTAGTATTATTTTTGGTCACCGGTCATCCTCGAGTAGAGGGGTTTGTATGCTTTCTTATCCTTCGTTGGATATTAATATTATCCGTTGGTATGCTTCTTTCGACGGTAGACTTATTCTAGCAGAGGTGAACATCTCAGGCAGAAATTTTGCTATTGTTTGCTTATACGGTCCAAATGCGGATGACAAAGATTTCTTTCACAAAATATTGTTAAAACTTAATGAATATCCTACTGATTCGCGTATAATTGGGGGCGACTAATTTTGCTTTTAATTTACAGCTAGGTAAGCAAGGGGGAGTGTCAAGGACTAATTTTAATGCTACATCAAAATGTCTAGAGTAAATGTCGACTTTTGACTAGATTGATATTTGGAGGGAGAGGAACCCACTTGAAAAGGATTTCAACTGGAGGTCAAATATCACTCCTGGTATATGCTGCCGACTAGATTTTTGTCTTATTTCATGTAACTTGGAATCATCGATTACTAATAGTTTTCTCTCCCCTAGCCTACAATCGGACCATTCTATTGTGAATTTACATTTAATTATGTATTCTGAGGTCCAGGCCTCTGGAAACTTAATTGCTCCTTTTTGAAGGACAAGGAGTACACTCCGTTCATTAACGATACGATTTACTCCTCTGACCTCACAAATCAGCATCAAAATCCTGCGTTAAAATGGGAGTTAATAAAATATCAAAGTCATAAGGGTTCTTTAGAATATGGTAAAAGAAAGGCCATAGAGCGTAGAAAAAAGGAAAAAATGGTAAAAAAAATATATCACAGTTAGAGATTACTATAATACGTGCTCCTAAGAAAAGTTCAATAAATTATTACTTGAAAGACATAAGCTGGAGCAACTGTTTGATTACAAGTTACAAGGTATTAATTATTCGCTCTAAGGCCAGGTGGGTAGGGCTTGGTGAGAAAAATACAAGCTACTTTTTAAATCTCGAAAGACGTAATAAGTCTGTCAATGTTATTCGTTAATTAAAAACTCACTCTGGTTCAATCATTACAGATACAAATTCAATAATAATAATCATCATCATCATCATCATCATCATCATCATCATCATCATCATCATCATCATCATCATCATCATCATCATCATCATCATCATCATCATCATCATCATCATCATCATCATCATCATCATCATCATCATCATCATCATCATCATCTCATCATCATCATCATCATCATCATCATCATCATCATCATCATCATCATCATCATCATCATCATCATCATCATCATCATCATCATCATCATCATCATCATCATCATCATCATCATCATCATCATCATCATCATCATCATCATCATCATCACATCATCATCATCATCATCATCATCATCATCATCATCATCATCATCATCATCATCATCATCATCATCATCATCATCATCATCATCATCATCATCATCATCATCATCATCATCATCATCATCATCATCATCATCATCATCATCATCATCATCATCATCATCATCATCATCATAATAATAATAATAATAATAATAATAATAATAATAATAATAATAATAATAATAATAATAATAATAATAAGCGTGGATACTAACTTAGGGCGACAGTTACATTGACTTGCAGACTAAAAATTCAAATTTTCTAACCCTAACCCTAACCCTACCCCTAACCCCACCCTAACAAAATTTGGTAGACATACTTATTAGACCAAAATGAACAATTTAAGCCTATTTGCGACATTAAAATTATTTTTCTAAATGGTACCTATTCCTTTAAGGCGACAGTTATGTGTCGCCTTAATTCCAGGTGTCGCCTTAATGTCGTTGAATTAGCACGAAGTGTCGCCTTAAGGCATAATCCATGTGGATAATAACGAGCCTGTCATGGCGGGAGAGTAGTACAAACCTCTCTGGGCTCTCGACGAATTTATCTTTTACGAAGGCTTCGCCGGACATATTACATTTTGCCCCTGACCATCTGGTTTTTGGATATGTCACAGACAAATCCACCTAGACGTGGACGTCCGTTAGGTTCGTACGGTAAAAAAAAACGTGAAGAACTTGCACGCCTCATCCAGCAAGCTAGCTTAGGCCACTGGCAATCTGATCCTAACGTTAGTACCTTAGGTACAAGCATGGCTGACGTGGAATTACTTGAGAGTGAGGGCGAGGACTTACCATCGAAGTTCAGTAGAGTGCTCGATCAAGCTATGCGAAATATCTCTCAGCAGTTACAAGATCTGAACACCGAACTAAGAGGTATTGTGGACAATCATACCAAGCAAATTAAAGAACTACATAACCTAAACAAGAAGCTTAATGATAAAGTGAGAATTTTGGAAAATAAAGTGCAACAGTTACAAGAAGAAAGACAAACACAGGCAGAACAAATAAACAAACAGGAACGCTTCTCGAGGAGAAATAATCTACGAATTGTTGGTGTTAGAACAGAGGAAGGGGAACGACCAGTTGACTTAGCCAGGGAGATCTTCGTCAAAGTTGGGGTGGAAAATTGCCACATAGAAAGAGCCCACCGGGACGGACGAGTTGTTGAAGGGAGAGATAGGCATATCCTGGTTAAAGTTTTGTTTTACATGGACAAAGTCACTCTTTTAAGAAATTCACGTTCCCGTCTTTCTGAGGAGGACTATTTTTTAATTGATGACCTCACTATGGTAGATCTAAAAGAGAAGAGGAAATATTCTAAGGAGGTGGCCACACTCTACCAACAGGGCACAAAACTCCGCTTCTATGGAGGACGTTGGAGGAATTCGGATGGACACCCTTACAACTTTGAAGGTACTGGTGCATAAAGAAATCCAAACATCATGCTGTTTTTGGTCTGAAATTTCACATTTCTTTTACTCTTCAGCCAGAATGGTATATCTTTTATTTAGCCATTGATTCATATCGAAGGTTTAAGCCCATACGTCATGTATGACACTTTCTTTCCTGCCCTGTCGGACTTTTTCGTTCCCTGTTACCAGCACGTTTTTGTGTAGGACTTTTCTTGAAGGAGAAGGAACTGTTTTTTTCCGCCAGGATCAACTTTCGTTTCGTCCATTTGGATAGGATTCTTTTTATTTCTTATTATGTCTCCTTTAACTGTGGATTTATTCCTTATGTATTCATTATGTAAGTTCTTTCGCAAAACTGCAACTTACGGTTTGTTTACATACTTAAATCGTGATGCCCCTTTAATGTCTACGTATTTGTTTTCCTGTGATATCACATGGCAACCTTAAAATTCCTCTCATTCAATGCCAGAGGACTTAGACAATCTAAGAAACGCAGACGACTGTTTGCATACTTGCATAGACGCAAATCGGACGTCATCTTAATTCAAGAATCGCACAGCTGTATTAGTGATGAAAAGTATTGGACTAACGAATGGGGAAGCAAGATTCTACTCTCACATGGATCTACAACTAGTCGAGGCGTTTGTTTACTTTTTAGCCCGTCCTTAAATGTTGATATTTTGAAACATACTGCAGATTTACACAGAAGGTATTTAATAGTTGATTTGAAGCTGTTGGATAAAATAATCACCGTTGTTGGAATATATGGTCCTAATGTAGATAGTCCATCTTTCTTTAAGGATTTATCAAACGAATTGAGTTATTTTCATTGTGATACTATTGTTATGGCTGGTGATTTTAACTTTGTGTTTAATTTGGATCTAGATAAGGTAGGAGGTTTACGCAAAACCAATTTTAAGGCCAGGGATGAATGTTTAACTTTAATGACCACTTTCAATTTAGCAGATATTTGGAAGGAAAAAAATCCGTTTCTTAAGTTTTATACGTGGAGTTCTAATATCACTCCTGGGATCCATTGCAGACTTGATTTTGATTTGGTTTCTCGTAATTTAGAGCATAATGTAAATGACGTTTCATTTTCACCCGGTCTCCAATCCGATCATTCATTTATATCACTGTCTTTTATGCTCACTTCTATGAAAAGAGGCCCGGGCTACTGGAAATTAAATAACTCCCTTTTAAATGACGCCTCTTTCACCAACATTATCAATGATATTATCCGTATCGATGCGGAAAATCCTAATTCAGAAAACCCTGCGTTACGTTGGGAAAATCTCAAATTTAAGTTTCGTCTGGCTGCTATTAGATATGGTAAGCAAAAGGCTGCTGAGAGACGTCTTAAAGAGGAACTACTTCTAAATAAAATTTCAGGTCTAGAGCAAAAACTCTTTTTGGCTGAATGTCCTGTGATTCGATCGCAATTAAGATCGGCACAAAATGAACTACTATCTTATTACGAGTACAAACTTCAAGGTACGATTATTAGGTCAAGGGCAAGGTGGGTTGAAGATGGTGAAAAAAACAGTAAGTACTTTTTGAACCTAGAAAAACGGAATAAAGAAAATTATCACATTCGAAAGTTCGTAGATTCGAAGGGTCGTTTCTTTGAAGACGAGGGTGATATACTCAAAGAAATTCGTCATTCTTATAGTACTTTATATAGTTCAGCCAACACTTCTGTGGGCTCTTTCTTCAACAATTTAGATCATCCTAACCTAAGTATTGACGACTCTAAGCTTTGCGATGGCGAACTTACCTTAGGAGAATGTTCCACAGCACTCAGTCTTTTAAATAATGATAAAGCTCCTGGAAGTGACGGTCTTACAACTAATTTTTATAAACATTTTTGGCATTTGATAGGTCATCTCGTAGTGGATTCCATCAATTACGGTTATGTTACCGGCTGTCTCTCTCCAGAACAGTCATGTAGTGTGATTACGCTTATTCCAAAACCTGGAAAAGACCCCTCTTTACTTAAAAATTATCGACCTATATCTCTTTTAAATACGGACTATAAAATTGGGGCTAAAGCTGTTGCTGCTAGGATGAAACTGGTTATCGATAATCTCATTGGTCCAAATCAAACTGCTTTTCTTAAGGGTAGATTTATAGGTGAAAACGTAAGATTTGTTTTAGATATAATTAATCATACTAGTGATTTTAATATTCCAGGTTTTCTTTTTCTAATTGATTTTGAAAAAGCTTTTGATAAATTAGAATGGAAGTTTATTCACGCTACTCTTTCCTTTTTCAATTTTGGTAATAGTTTTAAAGACTGGATTCATACTTTTTATAATAATGCTCAGGCGTGTGTCTGTAACAATGGTTATTCTTAGGGGTTTTTTTCTGTTCAAAGAGGTGTACGGCAAGGGATGCCCTCTGAGTCCGTACCTTTTTATTCTTTGTGTAGAGACCCTTGCACTTACTGTGATTCAATCTAACATTGTTTAAGGAATTTCAATTAACGGTACTGAAACTCGTATTTTGCAATATGCTGATGATACTACATTCATACTAGATGGCAGCAAAGATAGTTTAAGTGAGTGTTTATGTATTCTCGATAGCTTCAATAAGTCATCTGGTCTACGGATTAATTTTTCTAAGTCTCATTTGTTCCCACTAGGTCCTTTCGCTGGTAATAGGCCACTCTTTCTCTCCGATTTTAACATAAATGTCACTTTGGGTCCAGTTACCATGTTAGGTGTTGTATTTTTTCACAACGGGGATGATTTATTTTCTCTCAATTACCAGCCCAAGATTTCAAGACTCAAAAATAGTCTCCGCGTTTGGGACAGCCGGGATTTAACTCCTATAGGCCGTAATGTTATTGTCAAAACGTTTGGCTTATCCCAATTAGTGTACCTTTTCCTTGTGTTACCCAATCCTCCTAAGACATTTATTAAAGAGCTTGAACGTGTTATTTTCGACTTCATTTGGGCTGGAAATCCCGATAAAGTGAAACGTTCTACGATTATAAACCCCATTAATGCGGGAGGTTTAAAGATTCCCCATATCTACAGCTTTATAAGAAGCCTAAAATGTACATGGATTAAACGCTATTACAATGATTTGAGCGGACCTTGGAAAATTTTTTTCAATCTCGATTTAAAGAGATATGGCTATGAGTTTCTGTTTCAATGTAATTGTAAACCAGATGAGGTTAATTACCTTCGTAATTCTTTTCTTGAAGAGGTTGTTCAAGCATGGTGTGAGATCTCGTATGTTCCCCAAAAAGAAAACTATGGTATCCAAATTGTATGGAATAATTCTGATATTAGGATTAATGGTAAAGTTGTATTTTATAAATTCCTGTTTGATAAGAATGTAAACTATGTCAAAGATTTTTTTGACGAACAAGGAAATCCTGTATCTTTTGAAAATTTTAAACGTAAATTCAAGGTAACTAGTTTACCATTTACATTGTATTATGGTTTAATACGAAGTATACCTACCAGTTGGAGGAATTCCTCGATTAATGACAATGGTGATCAAAATGTTGATGAAGTTTTATTTGCTAATTATTTAAGGTCAATCAGGCCCTCTCAATTTGTCTATAACAGGTACTTATCAACTATATCTGAGAAGCCAACTGCGACTCAAAAATGGGCTGTGTCTTTTGATAATCTAACAGAATGTGACTGGACTCGCATTTATAGTACCCCCTGGCTTTCTGCTTCAGAAGCCAGACTGCAGTATTTCCAATTTAGGTTTATACATAGGGTTCTTCCAACCAATAAATTGCTTTCTCGAATGGGGAAGGTTGATTCAGCATATTGCACTTGGTGTGAGGAAGAAACGCTGGAGCATATTTTCTGGAACTGTAGACACATCACACATTTTATCAAAGAGGCAGAAATTATGATATTTAAAGATCATTCGGTTTTCTCGAAGCAAAGTTTCTTTTTTACGTATGAAAATGCTAAACATCCCTATAACTTCTTGGCACTACATATGAAGCACTATATTTTTAAATGCAAATTGATTAAAAGTATACCAGATGTGAATGCGTTCTTTTCTATATTTAAATTTAAAGTAAAAGTAGAACAATATAAAAAAGTAAAAAATAAGAAGATATATTGACGACATCAAAAAAGCGTTTGCCTCTTGTCAAAGTTTATTTGCAGATTAGTTATGCAAAAAGGCATTACTTTGGCATTGTGTATTGTATATTATATTCTCATGTTTTCTCTACTGGGACATGACAATGTTATTGTTTGTATATTATGTCATTTCATTTCTACTGTATTGACAAAAATGGAGTGGTACCCTTGTTCAGACCTAAATCATGGAAACAGGAAGAACGTGCTATGGAAAAGTCCCTCAAAAAATATACCTGGTTTAAGGATCACAAAAATAACTTTGAAACCGTTCTTTTTGTTGAAGCCACTCCTAACAGTGTGCTGCACAAAAATATTGAGAGAATTATTAATGATACTGAACTTAAAGTAAAGGTTGTGGAAAGGTCTGGCACTCGATTGAAAAACTTACTTTGTAAGTCCAACCCATTTGATAGAGAGGGGTGTTTTGATTCCACAGTTTGTAATTTGTGTAAAATAAAAACTGGGTTATGTAAGAAAAGGGAGGTGGTTTATTGCATTGAATGTATAGATTGTGGAAATAACTTTAAATATATTGGAGAAACTTCAAGAAGTCTGGGGGAGAGATTCGATGAGCATTTAGCTCATATGAATGACAAGCAATCAGTTCTCTATACCCATAAAACTGAATGCCACAATGGGCTGGATTTCAATTACACCGTTAGCGTCCTTAACACCCATATTGGCGACCCTATGCGTAGACAAGTTTCTGAAGCTGTTTGCATCAGTGAATTTGCCCCTAAGCTGAATCGAAAGGAAGAGTGGGCCACTGGTAGACTTCTTATGAATAGAACTACTCAACCGTAGTTTATTCTAGTGGTCCTCTTCATTACTGTTCTGTTCCCAGTGACTGTCTACTGATTTGGTCACCCTTGACCAGGCTTTTGTCTACCAGCTTTCTTTTCTTTTTTTTTCTTCAGTGCTGTTTTACTTACCTTCTGTTAGTGCAACATTGTATACAATTCTGTATTGTAGTCTTTAACTGAAGATGATCGAGGTTAGATCGAAAATTTAATCAAAGAGAGTACGATGAAATTGAGAGCGTTTTTCGTTGTTTTTAGCGTGACGCTGTTGTACTTTAGAGTCGGAATGGCTACTACTACCCATCCTTCTACAATTTCGACGATGACTCTATCACAGGTATGATGATGATGATGATGATGATGATGATGATGATGATGATGATGATGATGATGATGATGATGATGATGATGATGATGATGATGATGATGATGATGATGATGATGATGATGATGATGATGATGATGATGATGATGATGATGATGATGATGATGATGATGATGATGATGATGATGATGATGATGATGATGATGATGATGATGATGAGATGATGATGATGATGATGATGATGATGATGATGATGATGATGATGATGATGATGATGATGATGATGATGATGATGATGATGATGATGATGATGATGATGATGATGATGATGATGATGATGATGATGATGATGATGATGATGATGATGATAATAATAATAATAATAATAATAATAATAATAATAATAATAATAATAATAATAATAATAATAATAATAATAATAATAATAATAATAATAATAATAATAATAATAATAATAATAATAATAATAATAATAATAATAATAATAATAATAATAATAATAATAATAATAATAATAATAATAATAATAATAATAATAATAATAATAATAATAATAATAATAATAATAATAAGGATTACAAGGATTACCTAAGCACTGCAATACGTCAAAGGCGTCTTCCCAGGTTCCGTCATTCAAACACCAGTATACGCCCTTTTCTGAAGATATTCGGTAGTTTGCTTCTGTGCAACTACAGTTAGAGTAAGATGACCAGTGGCCAACACAGGTTCCATTGCTTGGGTCAATTGGGCTAAGTTCACAGCTCAGGCCTAACTTCGTATTTGCCGCTCTTGGACATTGATTTAAAGGATTACATCCTGAATAAAAAGTGAAACATTTTCACAGTTTTCACAGACTAAATTATAAATCCTATTTCACTAATGAGATATCACCTATGGTGGCACCGAACTATGTGCAGTTTCTTTCCGAAAGGTACGAACAACGCAAAACTACTTAGCTATTAAAAAGGTAAGGATACTTGCCTGGAAATGTGGATATCTTACTCCATATAATAACGCCACACACTGTAACAAGAGATGTCTTTATTTTTCTAACTCTTTATGGCGTTTAAGAATTAAAAAATGAACAGCAAAATGGATAAGCACAGTAGATGACTGAACGAACATTAACACATTATAAAGATAATGACGTCAATCAAAGGTCACTCCTCAAACACGTTCATATATTTTTTATATATGTTAATTTTTCTTTATTAAAAACGACTTGATGTTTACAGTAATCATGAAATAAACTCATAAACGTGTTCACGAGATGGCGTTAAAGTGGTGTTAAAGTTGGCATTTTAGACGTTTAATTTGGTATGTATTTTATTGTTTTTATGTTACATAAACGCCAAGACACGTTTATTATCTATTACAAAGTGTTAATCATTTTTTACAGTACACTAGGCTCTCAGTTCCTTGAAATTTCTCGCCTTTTTGGCGCTTTAACAATGAATCGTTTATATTTAATATCCAACAATTATACAGCTGTGATATCTTTGCAAAACCACTTCCATTTGTTAAGCGTATGATTCTGTCTTATATGTTGTACGGTTTTCGTTGATACAACCTCTGTTAAAGTTCCCAGAGACAGCCACCATGATTTTGTATATTTTCCTCATATCTCCAGACAACTACGAACATAAGCTTATCTTAAGCACTACTCTTCGAGCGCACTTGAAAGTAATTTTAACAAATTCTATTTTCTGAATAAGACTCAGTAAAGCAGTTAGTTTTGTAATCATGGAAAAAAACCGAGAATGAATGCATTCAATGTTTAAGGCATGTGGAGTGCCGTTTTGACAGCAAATCAAACACGGCAAACGTTATCTTTGGTTCACGTTGCTTACTGAGTCTACATAAATTTTGTAACGAGCTCCTTTTCTTATCAATTATCAAGTTAATCAAATATAGAATATTTGCTATTAAGACTTTTTTTTTCATTTTGGTGTTTCTACTAATGACGAATTTTGTGGGTACAGTTCATGAGTGTCAACAGGTGGGGGACGGGAGCCCTCAGTTTTGGAGCTTTAAGACAAAATCTACATAATACTCCTACACCATTGTTCATGTTCAATCATCAGTAGTTCTCGACTTTTGAGTTAGCCTGACGCTAGTGTACAGATAAGCAACACATCCTTACAAGAATATTATAACAGGTTCTAGAACAAGATTCCTGCGTAAAAAAAGTAGAAACGATATTTTAGTATCAAAATATACATTTAGATATGGAGAACACATCGTATCTTGCTAGTTATGCCAGCTGTAATACGTTTTAAAGTTTCAAGCATAACGTATCAATATCATTGGCATAATATTTTCATATGTTTTACATTTTTGTAGATTGCTACGTATCAATTCTTTTAATGTGGCATTATATAAAGACAAAAAAGTGCTGCACTTCTCTATTTGGAATCTTTTCCAAATTTCATGCATAAAGATGTAGACGTATCTTAACATCTTGGCAAAAATTTAAAGAAAGAAATGATTACATCCTACAAAGCATAATGACTTACCATTAACTAGTACCACATTCACCAAAGCTACATCAGTTTGGATAAGACAGTAAAAAAGCACAACCATAAACACTGTCCATTGGTTACGTAGTAATTCCATTTTACGAGAATGTCACCCTCTTTTCTGAAAAATTGCTCATGTCAGACGACGTAATATACACTGCACAGTGATCGCTCTCAGACGAGGAAACCTTACATTAACGTTCAAAGTCCAACAGCAAGAACGACTTCGTTATGTAGTTGACAAACAATGGACTTATTTATTTGTTGATTCTTCATGTTGACTATAGGTTCCTTAGTAGGCCTTGTAATTTTTAAATGCCAGACATCTTTATCTGATCGAATATTTCTTGACAAAGGTCCAGGTTTACATCAAATGTATCAAACTTCAGAGGGTTTGTTTGCATCCCCCTCCCCGTTTTTTATTGAACATTCAGTTAATGACATGATTTAAATGTTTGAGAGGTTTATTTTAGAAAACTGTTCACTACCAGAGTTGAGACCATGAAGCGGTGAGTAAAAAACTCCCTACCTTTACAAAAATTTGGCTAGATGAAGAACTACTGATGCTTGACAACACTCTTAATCATTGTAGTTGAATAGGAGAAGAATTTGCCCAAAAGCTGGTCACCCTAATTATTCCGACGAATCTAACGCTAGGGGATTTTAATGCTTAACTAGAGGGTAGCGGGTCCCTGATTTTGTTACATGGATTGATACCTGTATTTTATAGTGCATTTATCTATGATGCAGTACTCACAGAGCGTCATAATCATTTAGTTCTTTATAGTCTTTAAATATTTGCCGAATGATGGATATGTGGAAGCTGAACAGGGAAACCAGCTGCATCAGAGATATGTTCTAAGTAACTATAAAAATGACTGAATGAGAAATTTAAACTACTCCGAATACTTGTAAACTAGGTTCAATAAAAAAGCATCTCTGCCATTAGTTCTGCGGACTTTGTTCCAATATTTGCCGATTTCAATTCCTATGTTTGCCTCACAGACGACGATGCTTCCATCTTCCAAGGATATGATAAGACATCCCCAGTGAAGGTAAAATTCCCTTGTAAATCCGTTGTACGAGGGCAGTCATTAAGAAACATATTAAAGTGTTTTTCTTTCTTGTAAAAAGTAGAGTACTTTAGATTGTCATGGTAAAATAACTCCAAAGTATACAATCAAAGTATTACTTTTTCTATTTACTTCCAAGTACCAATCGAGGTAATAAGTGTGACAACTCTTACCATACCATGCAAACCAAAACCACGGTGTAACTAAAATAACAGCCCCAAGTAGAAACATTTTGGTGTATTGAAACAGACTTTTGAAGGTATCAAAACACTTCTCTGATAACAGAAGTGAAGAATGAGTCATTACACATAAACCATACTTGAAAACCACCCAAAAGGCTGGTTAAGTACTCTCCCCTTAACTACTGGAATTGCATAGTGCATTGTTACATGAAGGTTATTTAAGTCATCCCATTCGCCAATCACCGGTTAACGTCTCCACCCTTGACAGACAAGTAAAGTTCATCTATAAGTACACAGTACGTGGAAACTTGATCTACGATTATTAAGGAAACTACCAGACCTTGGACTGCTCGATACAAAATGACTGCTAACTAACCAACCAACCAACCAACCAACTAACTAACTAAAAAGAATTGAGGGGTACAGTTTCGGCAAGCGTCGTTATTGGCTAAAGTAAAATGCTATTGACAAAAACGAGGGTACAAAACTCTTTCTCACAATCCTTTGTAATTGGTATTTGGGAAAAAGGGTCTATTATGAGACAAAATTATGAAAACGGCCGTCTCATTAACTAATGATCATGTAGATATAATGCAATTAAAAAGTGTTAGAACTACCTGCTTTGATATTTGTCGTAAAGCTACTTATGGTAAAACTTACATTCTGTTGACACCCCCACACCTCGAGTATTTCTCAAAACTTCAACCAAGCTAGCCGATAAATGATATGACCGTTTATTTCTTAAAATTATGCAAACATTTTTGCATTATTCTCACCATAACATTCGTAATATGTGTGTTTCACACTCCATCTTTGCATACCACTATTTTATGTCCATTATTCTTGTTGACTTCTCGACAGGTGTAGGTACCCTAACCACCGTCTTTAAAAGTATTGCGTGCACTCAGTCTTAATGTTTGGACATAACCTTTGTATAACCTTCGGTTGTAGATGGAGCTTTAAATAAATCTTTACATACATAGCTATATTTAAGTATTTTCATATATACCAATATTTCGGGAAGTTTACAAGCACTTAACCTTATTAACCAACGATTAATCGTCTTTTGGGTAAAAGACACATATGACAATTACTTGCATAAAAATCCATTTAAAAAAGTTCGATAAATAATAAAATAAATTAAATGTTAAAATTCGAAAAGCTAAACGATTAAGTCTAGTTCTCAGATGTAGGATTTGAGAAAGAGGCGGTCTAGTGAACGCCAAGGGCACATGTGAGCCACGAAAGTCCGATAAGGGGAAGGTTCGGAAGGGGCTGTCTCCCTCCCGACATAGGAACTTTTTCAAAATAAACATAAAACTGAAATTTGGTGACTCTTACAAAGTAAATCACATACATTAAAATGGCTGTAATTATTTTTTCAATGCGGAAACAAAATCAGCAACTTTTCAGCCAAAGCCCCAGTAGCCCCGCTAGCATTTGATTATTGGGGGTATCTCAGACGACGGTATCCTAATCTCACCCTAGATAAGACAGAAAGTCGATGTAAGTGTTCATAGTCGTATCTAAGGCACTTTGCAACCGGGATGGACACTTCCTTTGTCGCCTAAAGTAGAGCTGCCGTTCCGAAGGAGCAGTCTAATGGAAGGGACCCTTTTGAGAAATTTTGTTCGTCAAAAGTGGCTGAGTTGGAAAATGGTGCTATCTTTGGCAAAGTTTCAGACTGATCATATGTTGAAAAATTCACTTACTTAAGTGAATT
This sequence comes from Holothuria leucospilota, assembly GCA_029531755.1. NCBI lineage: Eukaryota > Metazoa > Echinodermata > Holothuroidea > Aspidochirotida > Holothuriidae > Holothuria > Holothuria leucospilota. The sequence continues at coordinate 32,389,553 of CM055972.1, read as the reverse complement.
GTTTTTATTTTTGTTGGGTGTAAGGAGAATTTGTGATGTCTGAGTGAAGGGGATGGAACCCTTCCCCCTTGGGATTTTTTTAAGTTGTTAAGCAGTGCTATCTTGGGCAAAGCTTTTAACGATTACATGTTGATAACCTATCATTATTTAGTAATATTTTGGCTGTGGCGTGGACCCCTCCACTCGGGTACCATGAGACCGGCTTAGGGCCTCCTGGAAGCCTTGGGATAATTGGGACCTGGAAGCTTTGGGGTAATTCCAAAAGGGCATGTTGGTATGATGTTTTAACTGACGTCTAAATGACACTACAGGAGAGCATACCAGGCATTAATTTTACTAATTTGGAACGAGAATCCACATGAACAGATTCCAATGGGAAGTGACCTGGAAAGGAACAAATATATATAGCAAAATGGGTAGAGGATTAATAAGCATGTTTTGCATATTCTCTTCAAATGTACTTAATGTACCTTTGTAAAAGCGTGGGTAACGAATAATATACTTCAAAACATATAGGCCTACATCACCCTACAAACCCAGGGAAAATTCCAGTTGAAGCCTGTTGAACAGGTTTTAACAGGTTTGAACAGGGTAATTGGAAACAGGTATCAAGGGTTTTATCAGGATTTCAAGAGGTCTTAACAGGTTCCAACAGGAACCAGTTAGTTACCTGTTGGCACCTGTTGATTTCATTCACCCCAACAGGTAATTGGAAACGTGCCTGTTCATCCCTGTAAATACCAGTTCAAACCTGTTGAAATTTCAACGGTGTCAACAGGAATTTTCTCCTGGGAATACTGCACATAATATAAGATTTCGACATAGTCAGTTGTCGGTCTCAGACCCGAGTTGGGACTTCATCTACTTGCCCCTGCTTTAGTCGGAAACTAGTTCTTACTAGCATAATTCAATACAAACGAGACAAACGAGTTTCAGCCGGTATTAATGTTATTTACAATGGTCAAACATTAATTATATCAGAAATAAAATTGGTTAATCACAATACATACAATATGTAATGTTAAGGTCCTAGTTGGGTAAGCACGGCTAGGATGTAACAAGACAATGATATAGTAAACATTTTCATATGTACACTATAAGAAGGTGAAATAATGGCAAGACAAGACCCAGGAGGAAATTCCAGTTAAAACCAGTTTGAACTTTCAACTGGTCCCAACTGGTTTCGTACTGTTCTCCATTGTTTCAACTCTATATGGATCACTTCCAACTGGTCGTTGATAAGATCCACTTAGAATTTCCAACTGGTCCCAACTGATTTCAACTAGGACGAACCGGTTTCGTACTGGTCCCCACTGTTTTCAACTGTTTCAACTGGATATGGATCCGTTCCATCTGGTCTTTGCTGCGATCCAGTTGGAAATGAATTTCCAACTGGTCTCGACTGTTTCAAGTGTTTCTTTCACTGCATGGAAATGAACAAGTTCTGGCTTGTTGTATTCCAGGTGACTCCAGTTGAAAATTCTAACTGATTCCAGCTATTTTAACTGGACTTTACCCACAAGAAAATATCCATAGAATCACCATAAAGCCCCGTAAAAATTCCCAATAGGAATCAATGGGACCAAAAGGAAGTATGGGACTCTTGTGTAACCCTCTTTATGTTCATAGGACATTCATGGTCCTATAAGCTCTTTCAATTTAAAAGCTAGTTTTCTACAAGAATCAACATGACTTTGGTGCAACAGGATCCATTGCCTTAATGGGACAAAAAAGGGATAAGTACAATGAAATCCCTAAATTTTATAAAATAAACTTATTACTATTTAATTTATACACTAAATGCTTACATAAAAGTAAAGGAACTTGGGATAATTTCATCATTTTCCCTAAAACTTTCATCTTTTCCTTCCCCTAAAACTCGCATAGGTTACACCAAAATATGTATGCACTGGTTTGGCATTGGGGTGGTTTTTTTAAAACCACCTCGACCGGTTTCTGTTCTCTTGCTCTATACGGTGGAACTTCATCAGTAGTAGCCTTTCAAACATTGGCTAGGTTCGTCATGAGATTTAAAATGCAGCTATAAGCGCATGCAATAAAGTATCGTCGTACCCTCCTGTTTCGTCCGACTCATATACTTTTTTTTAATTTACCAAAACCCCTCCAATTTACATCCCTTTGTTGAAGGCTTTCAGTAAGTGTTAACCCAAAAGTTGTACCACTCTGTATACAAGAGGTAGCTAACAGAGCAATCCTTTGTTTGGATAAATAGGTTAATTGTTGGTTCATATCAATGCCCAGTGCACGTAGGCAGCTCCCTGTTCATACTGCACCAGACAAAACCGACTGAGCCAAATCTCTACACACATGTTTGTTCAGTATAGCACTGCAGTATAGTACTGCAGTACTATACTGCAGTATAGTACTGCAATACAGTGCTGCAGTATAGTATTGCAGTACTGTACTGCAGTATGGTACTGCATTATAGTATTGCAGTATAGTACTGCATTATGGTACTGCAGTATAGTACTGCAATACTTTACTGCAGTGCTATACTGTACAAACATGTGGGTAGCGATTTGGCTCAGTCGGTTTTGTCGGGTGCAGTGTGAACAGGGAGCTGCCTACGTGCACTGTGCATTGATATGAACCAACAATTAACCCATTTATCCAAACAAAGGATTGCTCTGTTAGTTGCCTCTTGTATACAGAGTGATACAACTGGTGGGTTAACACTTACTGAAAGCCTTCAACAAAGGGATGTAAATTGGAGGGGCTTTGGTAAATTAAAAAAAAAAGTATATGAGTCGGACGAAACAGGAGGGTACGACGATACTTTATTGCATGCGCTTATAGCTGCATTTTAAATCTCATGACGAACCTAGCCAATGTTTGAAAGGCTACTACTGATGAAGTTCCACCGTATAGAGCAAGAGAACAGAAACCGGTCTAGTTGGTTTTCAAAAAACACCCTAATGTCAATTTGAGAACGATTCATATTCCTCCAAAAAGAGTGGAATTTTAAGCTTTTGCTTATATCATGTTATAACATGATCGGGTACTATTCCCTAAAAAATTCAACAGGTCACCGACTTGGTAGCGACAGATAGTGAACCGCCTACCCCCACCTCATTTGCCTTGAAGCTACTGTCCACGGGTTGTTTACCCATGCATTCACTGCGTGTATCCTCATCACCTCCATAAAACAGTTTTTTGCAACTTTATGTACATGTAAAATATTAAAGTATCAATCATATTGAAAAGAAAATTAATTTCTTACTGCATACCCTCTACTTCTATGTTATCCAAATCAATCCAAATAATTATCAGAAATTTTATGTAGCAACTCAGCTACATACTTATATTGGAGATGACATAACGCTATGAGAGTTTTAAACTGTTAAATTGAAAGTGGCCAGTTTCGACAATAACTCAGCCAAATTGTTTGATCTGCTTTGTGTTTGCTTAAACTTGTCCAACCCGAAAATTTTGAAAGGGTTTCCACTCCCTTTGTGGGCAGATCAAAGAAATGACAAAAAAAAAGCGAAAAAAAAAGTCAAGCTAATTGTGTAAGTGCTGTTTATACCTTCAATGCAGTTTTAAGTTTTCTTATCATATGTGTATCAACTCCAATTTTAACCAGGTTTATGACGTTTCAACTCTCTACGTTGGCAAATCAGGAAAATGAAATAGAACTAGAATCGACTGTGTGGATAATGTTTTATTTACCGACCTCCGACAGTTTGTATGAGGTATTCTGTATTAATCTTTAGGTGGGCTCATTCCGAGTATCACCAACGTCGTCTTGAATGCAAGTACAATATAACATTTACTGTATAGGAGCCAGTAAACATTGTATCTGTGATTTAATAAAGTAAAGAAGTCAGCTATCGTACATCCTTTGCTTTAGTTGCATGATAGACGTATTGTTCTTTGGGGTATTCCAACCGTTAACAAAGCATTAAAAAGAAACGAAAGAAAACAAGTTGTAAATATTGGCATCGAAGGTCTCTCAATACATAGACCAAACCTTAGGTATATAAATATTTACCCACCAGACTGTGACAACTGAGTGTTATACGCCCAGAAAGCAAACTGAAATTAAACCTACTAGCGTAACATAACACCAATTGTTTAATTCACATAGTACACAATTATCTTTGAACTGTGGAATACCCAAGCACTTGTAAGATATCTCTGCTGTGATATGCGTCTTTTTTCAAATTTGTTCTCTGTCGTTTTATTGCTTTGTTTTTCAAATGTAAATTGTCTACGATTACACATCATATCTTTTTACAACCCAGGTATATATTTTCTTGAGCACGTGTTCTTATGATCAAACAGCTTCTGCTCGACAAGTGAATGAGTGGTAAAATTAGGCCTATAGCCTAAAGAGATGTGTGAAATGCAGTTGTGTTCAGGATGAACAGAGTATTTTACTGGCTCACCTTTTGATTTTGATTTTTTGTTTCACGTTTTATTTTTAGAGGATCCCTAGGCAAACCTCGCTAACCCGCCACGTGCCTATATACTTGTGTATTACAGCTTGTTTTGTCTAAAGAAATCAGAAATATAACCTTAATTTTTTTCAATAATAAAAGCATAAGCTTTGACTCTTCCCAAATAGCCAACGTGTTAAGACGGATTTTACATTAATAATGACGCTGGGTGCGTGTCATTGTTTTGCAGAATAACAGCGTCAATGTTTCAATTATCAGTATGGTGAAATCTGTAGCTTTCATAAAATTTTAAGGCTGCTGCCAATGAAGATCCACATGATAGTACTTCTTAATTCCTCAAATTCTTTACATTTGTTCGTTACTCTCACTGGCATACTATACGGCAGTCACAAAGTTGAAAAATATTGGTATGCCCATGGTTAAGGTCACAAGACGTTAACAGTTTGGAAATATCATGTGCAGTAACCAAGGCCTGTAAGCAGCAGACTCGCAGCTTGTCAACGAACACAACATTTATCCAGATTTACCCATAACGTAGGTACCCTTAATGGCTCGTGCAACATGGACCGTAAGGCTTCAGTTATAGAACAGTGTCACTTATTTCAAACCCGTTTGGATATTCAAATTGTCATTTATTCTTTTATTTTATGACACCAACATGTAATGTGAAGTGAGGTGAGATATTGTACTTCACTTAACATCAGAAACGTAAAGTGTGAGTGTGAGTGTCATTAGTATTTGAGGATCTGAGTATCTTAGTGGTAATGTGTCTAAGCGTATGGATACGTAAGAGAGTGTGTGGGTGCTTGTGCCAGTGACCACAATAGTGCCTTGAGATCTCCTCTTAAACCATACGCACGACTTACTTCAGATTTGGTGGGTAGCACCAGGCCATGAACTCTTCATGAAAAGACGATTCCGCAGAACTCATGCTCGTAGCCACCTTTTACCCGGGGGGTTCGTCATGCGTATGCGCGACTATCAGTTTGCGCGGAGCGTACAAGAAAATTTTGGGCTTTACAAAAACCTCACATGGCCGGAAACGACACTTTCCGAGTTTTTTAGGCTGCATGTACCCAGCCCTGAAATATGGATCTCATGTCTGCAATTTCTAAATAAATACAAAAAAAAAATCAATCTATGAAAAAAGTTCATATATATTTCTGAGCGGAGCGCCACCATCAGTTGGCGCGGAGCGTAAAAGAAAACTTTTGTCTTTACAAACCCTCAGATGGCCGAAAACGGCACTTCCTGCGTGTTCTATGCAAGAATATGTTTAACCCCTGCTCTGAAATTCTGCCCTCTTCTTGGAGCACTTGACAAGTATTGGAGGCTGAATGGGAGGTTTATTACCTTGTATCAATGTTTTCTTTATTCCCTTGAGAGTTAGTGTGTGACTGTATGAGAGTTACTGTACGAGTCAATGGAGCCGGGGCCGGGGCCGGCCCTAGGGAATTGTGTTGCACTGAAAGAAAAGAACTTCTCATAGTAGGGTCACTTGGGGCGGGTCTATGCTACCGTTGACTTAAATTATGCACATTGTTTCCATACCTCGTGTGGTGTCTTTTTCCGTCTCGGAATGTGGCTGTCAGACCATGCGGTCCGGTAACACCGTACTCATTGTAAAGTACAACAGTATTTGATAGGTTAGCGCGAATCTATAGTCGTTGTATTTGTGAATACGACGTATAGGATACCGTTAGTTTTATTCACTATTCACGGCATCGGTATAGGCCTGACCAAGTAATAGGCCTTGGTCAGACCAATAATACGAAGCTTTCAAAATATTTAGCCTGCAAAGCAAAATTAGGGAAAACCCTTCAGATCATGTGAGAAATACATGAAATCCGGACACTGTGGGCAATTTCACAAACCTGCCTGGACGTCTGGCAACCCTAACTCATAGCCCTACGGCTTACATTGGCTAAACCAGCGGAACTGACATTTTGCCCTGAAAACGCCAAAAACTCCATTTAGGCCTAAGTAAAAAATACAAAAATTTTGGTCTGGTCAGGGGGTTCGTGCGCACCCCCTGAACCCCCTGCTTACGGGCGTGAGAACCTGTGGACATTCGGCTAGGCCCAAGTCGGATGAAGCGAGGCCTAACTCGGATAACACCTTTGTTTGCACAGGACAGATAAGCATGGTTGGCTAGAAATGGTAGAAAATTTAACCATGTATATCTCCTCCAGCTTTAATTTTTATCATTTGTTTTTGTTTCACTACGATATTTTACTAGCTTAGTAGTACTAAGTATTTAAACCTTAATATTTAATCACTATCGGCTGCAATACTGCTTTGAGCTGTTTTCAACAGCCGATGGACTTCCTCACCATTTTCCACCGTTTCTTAATAAACATCGCTAACCCTTATGTACGTGTTTGCTTCCACAGAAAAGGCACTAGGTCGAGCCCAACTCGGATATCGACTCTGCCTGTAGTTAGGTCTCATGATAGTTTATTTTAAACATAAACGTTTTTGGTAAGCTGCATAAAAGTTTAGAATAATTGAAACTAATCGTTTTATTCAATATACCCAAGCCTTTTTAATGTTAGCATTTAAAAGCCTGAGAGAACTTAATTTTGATTACTCAAGTAGCAGCATGAACAACGTTTTTATCTGGCAACAAAGTCACAGTTCACTCGAGCAGGTGTAACAGTCCCAAGTCGAAAGAGTGAGCTCATGGGACTACTGCGTACTACTTTGTAATAGCTTCATGATGAGACATTGTCATTCTGGGGCATACACATCGAATCGCGATTTGAATTATAAAGAATTGTTTAAAGCTATGACTCTCAACTATTTGGATTCACGCAAGTGTCTAGGTGTCTGGGGTGTTGTTTCAGGAACTTGTTTTTACCTAGCTAAAATAACGCTAATCTCTAACAACTTGCTTTCTGTCCAGGATTGTCTTCTTTTGTTTAATTCTTACTTTATCTGCACCGAAAGAAGACGGTGGTAGGTGCAGTAGGTCCTATGTTAAACGGTTTTCAGTTTTAAGTGGTCTGCAACGTGTTAAAGTTACTGATGGTTGCCAGAATTAATCATCAATCTCTGGGACCCCATTGTCATACCCCGCTGCGCTATTACATAAATCTGATCCCAAATTATGATTACTACCTCAGGGCGCATACTTAAATACAGTCATAATACAGGGGCGTATCCAGGAATTTTCAATAGGGGGCACAGGGTTTGCTGGAGCGGATCCAGACATTTCGAAAAAGGGACTTTCAGCCCCTTGAATATTCTCCTAGATTAGCATTATGATAACTTTTCTCGTAGTTGTTATTATTGATATGGCGAAAAAGGGGGAGCTGAGGCCGAGAAAGCCCCCTTGGATCCGCGCCTGGCTTGATTGATAACTGTCATGGGGATGGGACTATAAGGGGAGGGGAGTTTTTTGTTTTTGGAAGAGGGCTGAGATGCCAAATTGTACTATATTTGGCACATTGTGAAGCATATTTGTGTCCATTTTTATGACGGTTAATGGAACGGGGAGGGAAAAACTGACTCCTGCTGGATTTCGCAAATTTCGTGTTGTTGTTGTTGTTTTTTTATTTATTTATTTATTTATTCATTCATTCATTCATTCATTCATTTATTCATTCATTTTACTTTACCGTTTTTCACGCATGACGGCCAATAAAGTCTTCCAGTTCATACTCTACACAAAAGATTTAACTATGGGATGAAAGGGCATGTCATTAGCTTATCTCTTTTGTAATCAACTGGACAAAGTTCCTCACTGGTCAGGGATTAAGTGTTATTTTAAAAGTGATATTGGTTTCATGTAACAAAGAAATGAACAGATAAGTAGGATTTTTTGACACCCGACCTCCCCTTTGTGAGGTCTGGTCAGAGTGTTCTGATTTCTAAGCAGGCCGAGTTCTAATGTAAGCAGCTTATTTACAGGCGCGGTTCTAGACCGAGATTTTTGGGGGGCTTAGGGGGGACTTGAAACGGAAGAATAAAATTTTCTGTCATTGTCAATACCGACATTGGGGAATGATGCTAAGGAGGACTCCATCAGTGGCGAACCCAGGATTTCTCTCACGGGGGGGGGGCATGCAGTATGTTGTGTGATCGCCGGCCTGGGGGAAGGGTCTAAGGGGAGGGGGTGTCCCTCCCCTTTGAAAATTTTTGAAAAATTAGATGTACTTACATGCAATTTGGTGCCACATACGCTACATTTTGAAGCAGACTTTGTGTTAAAAAAATTTACGTATTTTAGGAACTAAAAACGAATTGGCATCAGGGAGGGGGAAACCCCCCCCTGCCTACGCCACTGATAGTAATATTCATAGGCGTATGGGATTCTTACAGTTTGGGGTCCAGAAAATTTTTTGCCCGAACTTCTCAAAAAGTTGCCAGAAATCCGTTGCAGTTCAGGTGCATGAAATAGGCTACTAAACCACCACAGGCGCGCGAAGCGCGCGAAAATTTTTGCACATTTTTCGGGCATTCGATCAAAAATTCGGGAACTCAGTAGAAAATTAGGGCAATCTTTTCACTTTTACTTCATCTCTGCCGGAATTTTAATTTGAGTAAGGTATCAAATGTTGTTCATGTCTGGTCTACTGTTACAAAGGCATACTGAACTGGATTTGAGCAATCACTGGATTTGAGACCGACTTTTTGGCGCTCAGAGACCAACTTTTGATTTTCACGCCCCCCCCCCTCACACACACACCTGTATTTACGCCCCTGGGACTGGCGTCGAACGTAAGATGCAGCTGAGTAAGCTAGTAGGCGCCCGCACTGTGCCTACCGTCGTAATACAGTACTAAGGCGAGGCGTGGCTGTCGTACTACATGCAGTCAAAACAACGGTGTACGTACGTGGACGTGGATACAAGAAAAGTGATCACATGCCTATCTTGCATGACACATTTGAGAAACTAAATCCACTGGACTAAGATGTGCACAAATGTATTGGACATTTTTGTTTTTCTCAATACACGCAAATATAGCATGAAGATAACACACAACCTCGGAAATTTTTGGGGGGGCTTGAGCGAATTTTGGGGGGGCTTGAGTCCCCAAAGCCCCCCCCCCGTAAAACCGCGCCTGCTTATTTACCTCCATTAGTTTCCTGTTCGAACAAAGGAGGTAAGTGTAGCGGTTAAACTCAAGAACTACACCGCCTGTGTTTGAAAACTTGCGATTAGTCAGACGCAAACTGTTTCAGCTTGAATAGGCATCCAATGAAGAAGATAAACAATTTAGCCAGTTCCACAGGTTTTGTGGGCTCAACCTGTCATAAGGCGAATTCTATAGTATTGATATTGATGGACAACAACTGTATGCGCAAATTCTAGATTGCAGGATGCTGCTATCTAGTCGACTTACCACGATAATAACAAGACCTGTAGGGCTATTACAATTCACCATTCAGTATGGAGATTAGAGCTTCTTCCCAAATCTCGGCATCAATCTTCAAATAATGCCAACCATCGCAGTTTCTATCGCCATCTGCAAGATGTCATTCAGCAAGATGAAACTGATACTAACTTACTTGGGAGCCTCAAAGTCAAAGCAGACTATGTGATGTCGCTCTACTAAGTGTAGAAAGAAAAGAGGCGAAAAAATCTGACTTTGAGCATATCAGAGACCCATTCGCTTCATCGAAAGCAAGGAAGATGAAGGTTTAGTTACTTAGTCTCTTACCGTAATAATTCAATAGACGAACTGGGGGGGGGGACTAGGGTGTATATAATTGTAGTATGATGCGGGGGAAGGGGGCACCATTTCAGTGTTATCTCTGGGCGCTACTTTGGGTAGTCACGCCACTGCTCAAGTAATGGTAAAAACTTCCTTTCGATACATGTTTACTTTATTATCCAATCATTGGTCAAACTGGCGACTAGCTTACATTAAACGGTTTCGCATATTTCCCCTTTTCCTACTTGTAAGAAGATTAATTGCTATGTTTGCGTAAAGCTGGGCAATTTGACGTTTGCAAAAAGAGGAATACTCGCACTTTCTGTTTGGGCACAAAGTCGGGGTCGATTTAAAAAGTGTGAAAATAGTATTGCAAACTAGCACACGTTTGTGTGAGATTCGACATCTTGAAAAGAGCGCTGCAAAGATATCCAATGAGAGTCTAGAATCTTGGGTATTCTCTTTCACGTACAAAAGGGCGTAAATATAGCTGACTGCACAAAATACAGGTATTTTGTGCATATTAATGAGGATTACTGACCATCTAGAAGAAATTGTGGCCCTTGAGACTGTCTACTGTTCCTAAGGGAGACCTGTAATTGTTTAAAGGCAGAAGGCAGTCATCCCAATCAGAGTTAGTGTGCCCTGTCACTCTAGTTCATGAATGGCCTAATTTGATCATGTGACAATATTTTTGTTCAACTTAGTGAATTGTGAAATTCAAGGAGAATTTTTCCTTGCTTTACCTATTGTTTGTGACAGTTATGTTCAAAATGTCTTCGGTCGTGCTTGTAATGCAATATGAGGAGATTTGCAAGAGTTTTCGCCTGATGTACACCGTTACTCAACAAAGGAACCACCCATGAACTTTCGAGTTTAGTGGCGTAAATTGAATTTTAAAATTCTTTTCTTCCCAAAAGTTGTTTATGGAAGTCCTGCCAACTAGGGTAACTTACCTAGATTTGAAAATCATGAAAAAAGGAAACAGCCTCGCGGGCGACTGGTCAACACAAAGTCTACATCCTAACTAACTGTTACCTTTCAGTAACCCGATCGATATTTTTGCACAATTCGCCACGAGCCACAAAGGCTTCACAAAGGCACAACCCGGCAATACGCCTAGACTGTGCAGCGAAGGAAACAGGATTCCATTCAGAGAGGAATGTTTAGAATTAAGCACGTAGAAGGAAGTTAGCCCGGCTATTAAAGGTATTGACTACAAACGAAGGGCGCACCTACGTGTACTATACCCCCAAAAGGTTAAGAAGTGCCACTACTTAGGCTCAAAGCCACGCATACCCAAATATCTAAGAACAAGGCATTTGAAAGCAAGCTTGAGAAGCACAGGGATGTTTTTTGGGGTACATTCGCATCAGTCCCGGCGTTTGTTTCCCGACTGTCTTTTTCCCTATCAGAGGACACTAAATCTAAAAGATTTACTTGTGTAATCAAGTTTTACTGCAGAGTCGGACGAAACAGGAGGGTACGACGATACTTTATTGCATGCGCTTATAGCTGCATTTTAAATCTCATGACGAACCTAGCCAATGTTTGAAAGGCTACTACTGATGAAGTTCCGCCGTATAGAGCAAGAGAACAGAAACCGGTCTAGTTGGTTTTCAAAAAACCACCCAAATGTCAATTTGAGAACGACTCATATTCCTCCAAAAAGAGTGGAATTTTAAGCTTTTGCTTATATCATGTTATAACATGATCGGGTACTATTCCCTAAAAAATTCAACAGTTCACCGACTTGGTAGCGTCAGATAGTGAACCGCCTCCCCCCCTTCCCCTCCCCCACTTCAAAGAAAATTTTGGGGCGACTGCCTTTAAGGCAGAACCGTTTACCACTGCAGCATATGTGCAGTGTGAACTAAACATACATCATCAACACTAATCTGAAGCTCCTCTGCAACATTAAATGATAAAAATTAATATTTCGATTTAAACTTTTCACCATTCAATCTCGCTGAACCAGTGCATTTTTCTGAGCTAGGCCTTGGCCTAGCCGATGAACAGATTGCAAGAGATGAGCAAAACAGAACGGATTTTGCAACGAAGAGAGCTACATAATGGGGAAGGAAAATATTTAGGCCTAAAGTAAGAGTTTTAGGCCTACAGCTTAACCAAGCAAATGTACAACTAGCCTAGAGTACAGAATTCCTAAAATTTTCCTGGGGGATAGCGTAATGTTAGAAATTGAATAGAACATGGGGGACAAGTCAAAGCTAGCCTAGCCAGTAGCTGTCTATTATTTTGTTGAATAATGGATAAGGTAAAGCCCAGTCTGTTACTTTGCAAAATATGGCTGCTGGTCACTATACAACTTTACAGCAAGCATACGCCTAACGTTATATTTATTGAAAATGCAACTTTTTCTTTCTGCAGTCTTCACCTAACGTCATTTCTGACATAACAGAGCCCAGGCCTAACTTATGCCTATCCTTAGTAACGCTAACGTTAGGTCTAACTGTAACGCTAACTTCAGTTGTTATGAAGTGGCCACCCTGTCAAGTGTCAGTTGCAAAATCTCAGAACTCTCTACCAGTTACAGTATTTTTTAAGGCTGCATTCAACGCATCTGTTTATGTTAATGTTTTGAAAAAAGAGAAAATTTTGTAGACTTCCTTATTTATTTTAGTTATGCATTTACCACAATTTCGGGCCTTGCCAGAGAACGTACGTTGCATGCCGTAAGTCGTATGTAACTAAGAACAATAGACGCACGTAGGCCTATAGTACAGCACTCAGTAGGCCTACGTTCCAACATAATAACTTGTAACGTTTGTCATACGTTTAGTGCCGTAGGTATATAGTGCACCAGCATCTTTGACCTAAACTTGACCTTCAACCTATTAACGTTAGGCTTGTGAAAAGTTCGTTGACACATGTCATCTGCTTTTACGATGGTTACAAAAGATCACCTTAAATTTCTTTTTAGAAAATTCACCGCACTTACCTGAACTATTATTTGTTACGGTTCGTTTGAAAAAAAGTTACAAATGGTTCTTACTATGTTAAAATGTATTTCAGGGATTCAAAAAAATCGGCCTCTTAATTATTATTCGCCAATAATAGTCCGCCAAATGCAAGGAAAAACAGCATAAGAAAGTGACATTTTGAATATAAAAGCATAGTCAGTTATAATTAATGTAGATGAAAAGTTTACAAAAGCAAAAAAATTATGCTATTCAATTTACAGCAAATTAATTTTTGTCAGATGAACGTACAGTTAAAAAAATAGGTATGTTATTATCTTTTCACAGTTCGACTTGAAAATAACAGGAATCGATTGGGTACTGTTTTCCACTCCCTTTCTCTTATTTAACAGAAACCAATTACAGTGTAGATCCTTGATCAAACAATTTAAAGTATTAGCTGAAAGCACTTTTCCTGCTTAAATTGCGCTCTAAAGGCGATTTATCCCTTTACTTTCAGTTTTTGACGAGAGACACTGAGATACACAGCTTTCGGAAAGGGAAGAGGTTTTCTTGTAAGACACCCAACCGACGGAAAAGTCAATGAGAAAACTGCAGAATACAATACTACGCGCAAATAAGTCAAGAGGTCCTGCCATGACATAAAGAGTATTCATTTTATAAATAGGAGAATTGAAATGTTCTTGTAAATTCAAAACATATTTATTCCTTTGTCATCAAGGGCATACAAGGTTTAAAACTGCTGTTGCGAAATTTAGGACGGTGTCCACTGGCCGTGAACAGTCTGGTCAGGGACAATCTCCTCCACTTTCAAAAGTTTGGGGACATTGTTCCCTGTACTCCACCTGTTGACGCCGCGTCAGCAAGAAAGATAGAACGGCTGCTTACGTTTTAATCGCACTCTGGTGAGAAATGCACCTATTATGGCTCCTTTCCCTTAAACGAACTTGAGGAAAAAACGCCGTAGGTGCTTCAAAAAAGCTTGCTAATTATCCAAGTACCCATTACATATAATATTTTGTCCTGGGGAAAATTTCATCTGAAGTTTTGTGTTATAGTGGAAGGATAAGTGGAGTTGCGGTTGTTGTTTTTATGGGTGTTTAATGTATTTTCTTTGGGGGGGAGGCTTTCTCCTTCACCAATTTTCTTTCCACATCTTGTTCTCCCCATCCCTCACCTGCCCCTTCCGGTAGTCAATCCTTTAAAATTTTTTCTCTTCGTTTCTGTTTTGTGCAATTTTTACCTTATGCATTATATGGAGTTTCCAGTGCAATGCCCCCTTTCCAAAAAGCAGTTACAAAGGATGAATAACACAAGAAAGAACTACGGTTAACAATTTTGCTTTATTAAGATTTTTTGATTTAACTTTTGGATTTTACCTTTGTCTGATTCAATCTGTCAATCAAATTGTGGGTATAATTTTGTATTGTATTGTATTGTATTGTATTGTATTGTATTGTATTGTATTGTATTGTATTGTATTGTATTGTATTGTATTGTATTGTATTGTATTGTATTGTATTGTATTGTATTGTATTGTATTGTATTTAGAAAGATTTCCACAATAATATTTACATACTTATGTTTCAATATTTACATTAATACAAAATTGTGGATAGGTCTGAAAAAAGCTGAAAAGATTGTACAAGCAGACCCCCATTTTTCAGGGTACCATAAGGGTACAAAAGAAAATACAGCTGGAAAAGAAGGATTACTCACAAAGAAAGAAGAGAAGAGGAAAATCAACAAAGTAACTCACACAACACTACTATGCATACGACACCATCTCATTAGATTAATCCTTGTCTGCGTTAAGCAGGTGGTCCTTAACACTTCAAAAATTTACTAATTGATTAACAGACTTTTAATGTATTTGGGAGACCGTTCCAAAGAGTAGCACCAGTGAATAAAATGGACTTACTATGGCTTAAAGTGTTTGGTTTAGGAATGTAAATAAAAGCATTGCTTCTGGTGGGATAGGGCTGGATATCAGAGTTAAGGGAAAAACAATTACGAAATATGTCTCGGAGCAACTGATTGAAGTACTTGTACATTAGGCTACCAAGGTGATACTTAAAAATATCATGGAGTTTGAGCTTAGAGAAAAGAGGTCAAGTATGAGCTAAGAAATTAGAACTGGTGATAATGCGGACTGTTTTCTTTTGCATAACATACAGCTTATCGAAGAAATGTGAAGAGGCATTACCCCAGACAATGTTACAATATGAGAATTGGGAGTAAATCAGTGAATAATACAAAGT
The DNA here is from genome assembly GCA_029531755.1 of Holothuria leucospilota. NCBI lineage: Eukaryota > Metazoa > Echinodermata > Holothuroidea > Aspidochirotida > Holothuriidae > Holothuria > Holothuria leucospilota. The sequence goes on along the minus strand of CM055972.1, from coordinate 32,374,272 downwards.
GATAAGGACTGACCTAGAAACAATATTTTTTTATCTTATATAAAACTCCAACAGCTTAACCTACTCTTCCACAAATTACATTAACATGATAGTTCCAATTTTACCGGGAATCAAGATAGAGGCCTAAGAATTTTACAGATTGTTTCTGAACAATGTTAACATTGTCAATAATGATGTGGGTTGTTTTGTTACAACGGTATTGGTAAGGATGAAAGAATGCAAAATGGGTCTTACTGGTGTTAAGAGATAATTTGTTTACATTAAACCAATCACAAACGATTTTCATGTCTTTGTTGATAATTTGTGCAGAATACGTTGGATCATCAGACCTAAACAAAATACTGGTATCATCAGCAAACAAGCAAAACGTAAGGTTTTTGAACAAGCAGGGGGATCATTAATGTAAAGTAAAAATAATAAAGGACCTAGGATAGACCCTTGTGGAACACTACATGTTACATAATTACATGTAGAGGCAACGCCATTGGCATGCACAAAGTGCTTACGATTACTTAGGTAGCTACAAAACCAATCGTGAGCAATACCTCGAATACCATAATGTGAAAGCTTATGGAGAAGAATACTATGATTGACTGTTTCAAAGGCCTTTGAGAGATCTAAAAAATAAACCAAGGGTGTACTTTTTATTGTTGAAACCTTCAATTATGAAATTAACTAACAATGAAAACCAAACTGACTTGAAGAGATAACGTTATGTTTATCAATAAATACTATAAGTCGGTTATACACAAGTTTTCAGGAACATTGGAGAAACACGGTAATATATAGATTGGTCTATAGTTAGTTGGAAGGTAAACTGTTACTTCCAGATTTGAATACGGGAATAATCCTAGCAACCTTTGTATTGTCAGGGACTACTCCATTAGACAAAGATAAGTTAAAAAAATATGAAATAGGATTACATAGAACAATTGACACTTCCTTCAATTCATACATGGGAATTTTATCAACACCGCTAGACGATGTAGCTCTCATATTCCTTATAACTTGAAAAATTTCGGAGCGACTAGTTGGATACAAAAAGAGAGAGTCAAATGGAGAGTTTCTTTGAAGATAATTATGAAACAAACACGACCCGGCAGGGATAGTATCAGCAAACCTAGATGCAACCTTCGAATAATAATCTGAGAATGCATGTGCGATGCCTGTGTTATCAGTTATAGTTTTATCAAGATAATTTAGAGAAGATATGGCATAACTTTGATTTGTGAATTTAATGATTGCATTGATATTTTGCCAGGTTTTTGTTATATTTGATTTTTACAACTTTCAAATTTACGTTTATAGTAAGAAGTCTTAGCTACCCTAATAATACCTGTAAGCTGGTTTTTGTATACTGAATACTTTTGCTTACGATTTGGAGTAGGATTAGTTATGTAAGATCTGTATAGTCTATTTTTCGTGTTCACTGAGGTAAGAATACCACCAGTTATCCACGGTGTGCGATGTTTAGGTCGGCTGCGTTTCACATTTTTACAGGACAATGATACTCAAACAAGTAATATACGGCCTGAATAAGACTATCGTAAGCCTTATTAACGTCTGAGATTACATAAAGCCAGTCCCAGTTTAACACTCTTTAACGCGTGGAAAAAAAAACTTTCAATGCAACGAGGGCTCAGGTCCCGATTATGATAGAAAGAATTTGCAAACGAACACGGCCTCTTAATATGATGAATACAATAAATAGGTAGGTGATCACTCAGATCAGTAACAATTATACCAGGTGAAGAGAAGAGGGTCATGTCATTACAAAAAAATATTGTCAATCAGCGACACAGAGGAATCAGTAATTTTTGAAGGTTTACAAATGAGAGGCACAAAAGATGAAGAGTACATGAGGTCTAAAAAATCTGTGGCAGAGAGGTCTTCCCCATACTTCAAGATATCAATATTAAAATCACCCAACAGGAAACACATATTTTTAGAACATAAGACAATATTAATCTGGTTACTAAGATCTTCAATAAAAGTACGAGGTGAAGTACTAGGAGGACGATAAATAACACCAATAATGGTCGGCCTATGATTATTCATAACTTCTATGAACATGGACTCAAAAGAATCGGAAACTATATTTAGATCATCCGTAATGATGAATTTAGTATCATTTCGAATATAAAAGCCTACGCCACCGCCACGTCAATAATGTCGATCGGTATGAATAAAGTTATAGCTGGGAATAGAAATCATATGAGCAGGAGTATTAGAGCGAAACCAGGTCTCGGTAACACCAACCACATCAAAATTATTGCTGGTAACACAGTTTAATAAAGTAAGGATATTATCATGGTTTTTCCATAAACTGCGACTATTTATGTGGGTGCCACAGTTGAGTTTGGACAATTCTCCTAATGAATATTCATGCCGTGTTTAACAGCTGTTTCATTTTCTACATATTTTATTACGTAATACCTTAGGTGCCTGGAAAGAGTGGCAGGGTGTGACTGGCAGTTGCCTAACAACGAGGCAAGACGCATCCTGGTGAGAGAACCGTATCTGAGGGCAAAACGTTGAAGAATTTTGGAGACGGGCGAATTTCGCACCGGTCGCTGAGGACTGGGCTCACGCCGAGCCAATTTGAAACGTTAAGGTGTCCAAAAGTATTCCAGTCTGTAGTTTATTCCCTCACCAGGATTCGCATCGGGTACCTGTAAGTACTTCGTTATTATTTTTATTAGAAGCCCCAATTTGAACGAGATAATTTCCACAATGAATCCAAAATTAATGTTTGAGTAAACTGTTTAGTGGCCCACACCGACAATGTTGTTTTATGGATTTTCAGGGCCAGACGTACTATTCCTAAATTTGGGTTGCCTGCCGACATCAGACTAGGCTGGTTATTCGTAGGTACTGTACCACAGACGTGGGCGTGAACTCATCACCGACTTCTGCTTTTTTGTATATGTATGTATATATGTTCCGAACGTCGCAAGACCCCGACGAAGAAGAAGATAAAATTGTTAAGACAAACACCAAGTAGTGTTTTCTAGTTTTTAGCTTCATAGTTTCAGCCACCTGTATTTATCCCAAGGTTTTTCAAACAACCCGTGACAGTGGGCTATTTTAAATTTAGGACACTTTAAATTACTTGCAAGGATATTAGCAAGCTGGTCATTATCGGTATATGCTGAATCAGTGATGTCACGATCGTAGATGTTGTATTCATTATCAGCAGGGATATTTGAAATGCTTCTTTCAGATAAAAGATCATTAAGCTTAGTAGCATTTAATTTTAAACAACTATTTGATATGTTCATCAAACGTATATAGGGAATGGTAACGTAATATACTCACTAGTAAGAACATGGACCGAGAGGCGAGCCATGGTGGACTGAGGGGTAAGATATGCAAGCTCCAAGAGGATTAGATATATATGCCATAAGTTTAAAAGACTGAACGTTACTGTCAGCAAGAATAAATTACAGACTGTTCAAATGACTAAAGCCATGGATACGTCGTTTTCCTTCACTACCGTCGAAAGCTTTCAGAATATAGGTGATGCGGCCATCTACCGCCTCGGGTTTCTGGTTATAGATAGTAGCCAACTAATTGCATTAAAGTGGCATTATACAAAAGTAAAGAAGTACTGCACTTTTTTATTTTGAGCCTTTTCCAGATCACATGAAGAAATGTGTAAATGTATGTAAATTCCTTTTTTACGCCAGACAAAAAATTAAGGAAAGACATTATTATTATATCATAAATAGCATCGTGACTTACCGTTTACCAGTACCGAATTCACCATATGTACATCAGTGTGGATAAGACAGTAAAAACGGACAATGAGGAAAACTGTCCAATGAATACGTAATACCTCCATTTTAGGAGCATGTCACTATCTTCTCTGAACAATCACTTTGAAAAACGACGTAAAGATACACTGCATAATGATCGCTTTCAGACAGGGGAACTAAATAAACATTCAAAGTCCAGTAGAAAAATGTCTTTGGTATAAAAGGAAATCGTTATGTAGCTTGACAAAGTTCAATAAATTTATTTATTTGGTGATCCTTCATGTTGGCTCTTAATCATTAAAAGGCTTATAAAGTCTGACATCCGTGTTTGCTTAAATATTTCTTGACAAGGGGTCAAGGTTTATATGAAATTTATCAAACTTTTGACAGTGCATTCTATGTGTTTACTTCTACACAGTTTTATGTTTGTGCTGGAAAGGAGGGACTCCGAAGGGTTTTCTGCATCGCTTTCTTGAGTGTTGAACTTTGAAATAATGGCATGATTACTTTGCGTATGAGGTTTATTTTGGAAAAGTTTTAATACCACAGCTGAAACCATGAAGCTATTACTTTACAACTCCCTCAAGAATGTTCACACGAATAGTTCCGACGTATCTAACGTAAGGGGGGTTGTAATGCTTGTTATTTCCCAGGAACTAAGCTACAGAGGGTAGCAGGGCCCCACGTTTTCTACATGGATTGTTACCTGTATTTTACTGTGCATTTAAGTATAATGCAGCACTCACAGAACGTCATAATCATTAACTTCTTTTTAAAGTTTTAAAATGTTTACAGGATGATGTAGATGTGGAAACAGGGCAGGTCTATTATTGCAAAAAATTATGAAAGGGCCAGTCAACTTAACTGATCATGTAGATAGAACGCAATCAAAAAAGTTTCAGAACTACTTACTGTGATATATGATAACGCTACTTATGAAAGAAGTTACATTCTGTGGACCACCCCACCCCCAAAGTGTTTCTCAAAACTTCAACCAAGCTAACCAAAACATGGTATGATAGTTAATTCTTAAACTTATGCGAAGGATATTGCATGATTCGCACCATAATATTCGAATGTGTTATGCGTGTTACACAACCATATTTGCGTACCACTATGTTATCTCCACTACTCGTGTAGCCTTCTGGACAGGTGTAGGTAAAATAATCACCGTGATTAATAGTAATGTGTATACCCAGTCTCAGTGTTTGGGCATGTATCACCTTCGGTTTGTGCTTAGAGCTTCAAATATATGTTGCAATATTAAGTATTTTCATATATACTAATATTTTGGGAAGTTTATAAGCTCTTAACCTTATTTACCAACGATTGATCGTCTTTTGGTAAAAGTCACATGTGGGAATTATTTGCATAAAATTTCATTCATAAAAGGTAAAAAAAATAATTAAAATCAATAAAACAAAAATTCATGTATAATAAAATGTTAAAATTCGAAAAGCTAAATGATTAAGTCTTGTTCAACAATGTAGAATTTTAGAAAAGGGGTTTACTGACTGCCGAAGGCACAAATGAGCCATTAAGTGGCAATAAGGAAATAGTTTGTGAGGGGCTGTCCCCCTCCAAACATAGGGACTTTTTGAAAATCTACATAAAAATTGCGATTTAGTTACTCTTACAACCTAAATCACAGACATTAAAATGGCTGTAGTTATTCAGCCCCAGTGGCTCCGTCAGGGTTTGATGTCATAGAGTTGGTATCGTAATCTTACCCTAGATAAGAACGAAAGTCGGTGTAAGTGTCGATATTCGTATCTACGACACTTTGCAACTGGGGTGTGAGTTGTAAAATGGTGCTATCTTCGGCAGTTTTAAACAAATCATATATTGAAAAATTCATATACTTAATTAAGTGATTGCTCTTACTTTTGTTGGGTGTAAGGAAAATGTGTGATGTCTGAGTGAAAGGGATGAAACTCCTCCCCTTGGAATTTTTTTGAAGGTGTCTTAGATGTTAAACGGTGATATCTTTGACAAAGCTTTAAACGATTTCATGTTGAGGAGTTACTATTATGGTACCATCAGACCGGCTAAGGGCCTCATGGAAGCTTTGAGGTAATTTCTAAAAGAGCACGTTGGTATGATGCTTTTTACTGACATCGAAATACCACTGCAGGAGAGCACACCACGAAACACAAAAAACTTAGTTTTACTAATTTTGAAGGAGAACCCAAATGAACAGCTTACAATTTGGAATGACCGGGAGAGGAATAAAGGTATGAAAATAGGGGAAGATGATGATTTTGCATCTCCACAATGTATAGACTCTGCGAATGCACTTTACGGCTTTGAATAATCGTGTGTAATGGATAATACATTTCCAAATTATGTAGACCTACATTACCCATTAAATGTGATCAAAATTTAAGATTTGCACATAGTCACCTAATGTCGGTTGTAAGCCTGAGGTGGGACTTGCAAAACTTGTCCCGCTTTTATTCGGAAAACAGTTCTCACTAGCATATTTCCATTCAAAGGAGGCAAACGAGTTTCAGCCCGTGCTAATGGTGTTTATAAGGGTAAAACATTAATAACATCAGAAAGAAAATTGGTAAATCATAATACATACAATATATAAATATTAAGTTCAGTGTCGGGTAAACGCTGTTAGGGTTATTCCAAGGCCCTGATATAGTAGACCACTTTCATATATACACTTTAAGAAGGTGAAGTACAAGCGAGACAAGAATCACATGCATTACTACTAGATTAGAGCAGAGCAGAGCAGAGCAGAGCAGAGCAGATTAAACAGAATAGGATAAGATAGCACTTTATAAAACCCACACAAGGGAACTCAAAATTGACTTTACACAGCGCAGTGATAATCTTGAAATTGTGACAAATAAGATTACAATATAAAAACAACTAATATGGAACAAATAAAATAAATGAATAAATCATAAGTTAATAAAAAATATAAATGTGCAAATAGTACAATCGCCAGTTTCAAAAAAAAAGAAGATTTTAAAAGAAATGTCCATGTACTACATTCTTACACTAAGCTTCTAAACGATAATATCAATAAGACTATGCCAATTCTCTTTATTATCAATAATTACTTTTAGTACTTGTACCTTTTGCACACGTTCAACTTCTGAGCCTTTATAGTTACAGGGTTATAACTAGACATATTTCTATGGCAATCAATTATCATCTGATTGGTTTGTGAAAGATTAAGTTCTTAACAGTTACATTTACAGTATTCAACAAATGAACTCAATTGATGTTTACAATGGGAATTGTCCCTTGATATTCGACCTAGCATAACAGAGCAATACGTAAACTTAAGTAAAGGGCAATATGGTTTAGTTAATTTGTTATCGTGAGTGTCAAGTGTTAACAAGAAGGGAACAAGAACGGTTCCTTGGAGGGCTTATGAATTTGATGATAAAATTTTTGAAGTGTAACCAGATGAGGTGATCTTGAAATATTGGGAATGGTTAGTCAGATACTCAAATATCCATTCAAATACATTATGCGAAACAGACTGACCATTATAGAGTTCCCTTGTTAGCAAATGCAGTGGTATAGTATTAAAGTTTTGAGGAGTCACAAAACATACTCCTGGAACTATTCCCCTTTTTGTATTCTCAGGGTGTGAATAACGTTGTTCTAAAACAATCCCAAAAGAATGTTTACAGCTTCTGCTTCTCTGGGTAATCAAATTGAAGGAGATACAAACTTCCTGCGATATACTGAGATAAAAACCGTTTATAAAGACACCCACCTTTGTTGGTGTGGTTTTCAGAGTCACTCTTTTGAAGAAAGGGTATTGTCCATGAGCGTTTCCAGAGATCAAGAATGGAGCTTATACGTAATATACGTGAGAATAAAGACAACTTGTTCTGAACATTATCAGGGCCAGTAGCTTCCAATATAACCAGTTCCCTTAACTCCATACAAACACCACTCTCAATAACTGTCATGAATAAATTTCCTCTCATTTTTCGAGAGGTCGCAAAGTTGGGCTGATTGTTTGCTATCGTAAAACATAGTCAATTCATTTGCGAAATCAGCAGAGGCATATGGGGGCTCGTTATGATTATTACAACCATTTGGAAAGCCACTTATTAAATCTCATCCAGTCCCATATTTGTTTCATACCACTCTTCACCAATGTCCTCTCAAGTTTATCTATGTATTTAGCTTTTCAGCTCTTATGACAAGTGTTAGTAAGGACCAGTGGGTCTGGCAAAAAGGGTGAATGTCGCCAAAGGGTATATTACATCTTATTTTAATAATTCCAATAAACACTGGGAACTTTTATTACATCCCGAATAGAAGAAAACAATTCACAGAACAAAAAAAAAACAAAAAAAAACATGATATTAACACTACCGATAGTAGCACATTACGTGCCAAACAGTCTGAAGAGAGGATGCAATATGCGTCCATTTTTGAATATTTAAGATTTTACTAAGGTAAAAAAACGAAATATTTACCAGTGCTTGCCTTCCTCAGGGTCAAGGTTCACCGCTCTAGAAAGCTCGACTTATTGCAGTATGAGCAGATCTACAATGTAAGATACACTCGTTAAGTATAAAGAAAAGCCACACCAAGGGACACGTTTGCAGTTACGCCTGACTGTGTCCACACAATTTTCACTTGAGCTAGAGGTCGCAACCTCTTCTCTCGTACTAAGGACAGAGTTCACGATCTCACTTTATGAACAGTTAACTTAACCTGCCACAACAAACCGGCCCCAATAGGTTCACCTCCAGTGACTTATTCCTCCAAAATATAATTACAAGAAAAAAATATACATAAATTTCATAACAGTTTTCAAAATGTCCTACACCATATTCTTACTTTTTAAGTTCTGGGACAGTGTTCAAGTTGAAACGTAAAGAAATAAAACTCATTTGTGGTCTGATATTCTAACAACACCAACGCCATATGCAAATTGACAAAGTAACATGGATATAATAGCAATTCTACAAGTGACAATCTCGAATGAATGACAAATTCCACAACTGTAGCAACATTTGCAGTAAACGTACGTGTTCATAACACATTTACTGACAACTCTCCATTACTAGTCGTCTGAATCAAGAAATCAAAGCCTGGATATGAGACACCTGAAATACTTATGTCCAACCCGTACATTAACTTGTAGGACTAAATCTGCTCTGTCGCGGACCACTTGAGCAACCCTTCCTAGGGACCATTTTACCCGTGGGATACTTTCCTCTACCAAAAGAAGTAAATCATTCACCTTGTAATTTCTACATTTTTTGTACCATCTGAGGCGCTCTTGTGACAATGGAAAGTATTCTTCGAGCTAATGTTTCCAAACTTGATTTAGTAGGTATTGATATTGACGCCAGTTTAAAATCACTCCCACTTCCGCCAGGTTCGTCTCCAAAGCGTCATGAGTCACAGATTGCACCTTCACTAAGGCCTTCATAACCCGTCGGACTGGCCTTATCATGCCCTCCCACATACACCTCCCATGTGACTGGCTGTTACTGGGTTGAAGGTTCATTCAATACCTTTTTGTGTAAGTGTCGGCCAATTTTGTTCTCGTCCAGTCCCGCCAGTCTCCAGAGGCTCCTTTTCTCCTGCCTTGATATTGCTTCCATAATTACTAAATAGTCTTTCTGGTTGTTCTCTTTGGCTATTAAACTTTCTTAATTCATTGGTAAATGAGTCGGTGTCCATCGAATCGACTAACTCAATATGTACGGCCCGTATAGCCAAACACGTAAACTTGCATCCCCACTTCTTAACTAAACTGCGGCCTTGCTTTACTAGAAAAAGTTCAAATAGGTCTACATCAATAGAAGAAATGAGTGGTTTGTCTGCCGTCACTCAAACCACTAGGAGGTCGGCCATGTACTGATGACCTGAAAGAACATTTCTCTTTTTGCAGGCGAGACACTTCCTGATGACCTTCCTCACTGTCGTTCCTCCTCGCTTGACCCAGTAATGGTTCTGCAGAGATGGCCATGTCATACCACTCCCCATATGACCTATCGAGGAGTGATGATGTTCTATAATGAGCTTAGTCACATGATGACCTGAAGGTAAAATTACAGGATGCTTTTGGTCATAGTTCAATGGGGAACTGCTTAACTGTCCTCCGACACGTAAGACTCCTCAACCATTACGGGACTCAGATTTCATCGCTCTAGAGAAAGACTCACTATCCCATGAGAACCATGTGTTGGAGGCAAAACAATGCATTACGCGTATTCTGCAAGTTGTGTAGTCCAACGTTGCTAGGGTATCAGAAAGACCCGGATGACCCACCGACCCCAATGAGGTTCTTCAAGTGACGTCATAATGGGCTAGATTTTACAAGTACCGCCAGTTTGGACGTCACACTCAGTGAACGCGTAAAACTTACACTGTGTAGACACAGTATCGGACAAAGCGTGAGATGTTTTGTTCCTCTTTTTCAAAGAATATTTTCAGAAATAAAATATTAACGACCGGTGGTTGTACATGTAGGCCTGCGTGTGGGTTATATGTGTTTGGTTTAAATGCTTCATAACGATCACCGAGGAAAACTCTATTGTGATATCTTTAGTCGTTCACAGGATATGAAGTGTGCACTAAGCAATTAGTAAGTGAACTCTCGAGTTCGCTATTTCTTCTGAAGAAGTCCGAAACCCATCTACCTCTGCCTTGTACATTTGTTGGAAATTGAAAATAAAACTGTTGGCCTTTGTGATTCCTTAACTATTAGGTATTATAGACGTTCGCTATCATCAAGAAAACATTCTTTACAAAAACTGCACTAAACGTTTCATTATTTCATTATTTATTACATGTTGCGAGCGATACGTTTTACGTCCACTATGGGTGGCTTTGTTGTTGTCATATGCATTTTTGACGTCAATATAGAACCTCTATAGATGCCCATATTGAAAGAACCTCTTCTGTTTTTGGTGGTGTTCAAAGGTTATCTGAGTTCAACAGAGGTTCGTAAGATGGTAACTGAAGATAAGAAGCATAGGTCCTCTCCATACTTAGCATGTGAATGCATGGTATTAAGAAAAAAGACTATATACTTTTTGTAAGAAGTCAAACGTTATCAGGGGTCATCAGAGGTCAAACTCATGCTGTATTGAACCCGTTAAAAATGTTAGATTTTCTACCCCACAAAACTGGACTTTCGTGGGGTAGGATTATATGTCACTTTCTAACACCCGAGGCCATCTCCATCACCGAGCCAATCAATTATCTCTTTCCAACAAGCTGTATCACATGTCATGATCAGGACAATGGCAACGTCCAGCGTTGAGGCAATTGGTTTAAAAGACAAGGGGAAAGAGGTTTTTAGTAGTTTTAACGAGACCAATACCTCATGCTCTTTAAATCTTGGTAACACAATATCTCCAGATAGTAAGCGTGGAAACTCATCATGTGTCGAACATGAATGCAGTTTTTAGAGAGGAAGATCCCTTTTCATTTTGACAGAGGCAAAAAGTCATCTGGGTTCAACAAAGGTAAAATTTTGAAAATCTTATTAACAAGATATCTTTAGATACAAAGAGTAACCCCAAATTAGATGGATTTTCGACCTAACTGCGAAAAATGTAAAGAATCTATTTTCAATGGATTTGAGTAGATAAAGGTATCCAGTTCTACAGGAAAAAGATGGTGCTGGTGCCGGATTGGAAACGTTGACAAAAATAAATAGAATATTCCTAACAATATTTTTGAGGTATCGCCTCTTCAAATTAGGTCACATTTTATGACAAAAATTCCAAAATTAAATTTTAGGACAGTTTTTGTGAGATTCAGGTTAATCAAAATGGCGGAAAAACAAAATAGCAGTCAAACTGAATGAAACATTTCCAAAAAAGTGTGCAAAAACATTGCAAAGTTACAAAACCCTCAATCATAATGATGAAAATTAATATTTTAAAATTAAGGCCGAACTTTACAATCCTTGGCACAAGAGTATTTGCCAGCCAATATGACGGAAAAGCACAGAAGTCGTAAAAACAGTACAGTAAAAATTCTCCACGAAAATAGGAAAATAATTAAAAAATGCAAACAATCTCAAACATTAATCATTCGAAATATATTTCAAAGCATAATTTTTGATATTTTATAGGGGTCCCCATACTACCCAAGATGATAATAAAGAAATAAATCTTAAAAAGTATTTGCAACAATTTTCAACCTAACAACTGTTCATTACCTTTACCTACCATTCAGAACATATTTTCTAGATACGTTTTACAGGTTTCAGGTCAAGCAAGATGGCGGAAATTAAAAAAATGGCTGCCCTTGTAATTACTATAATATAATCAAATAATGAGAAAAATACTTATGAAAAATATGTTGGACACAGTAATTCCTAAAATATGGCCATGGTTCACGCCAAATGATCAAAACCTATTTTTAGAACATTTTCATTGAAGTTCAGGTCAACCAAGTTGGCCTAAAAACAATTCAAATTTTACTGTTTGTTTTTGCTTGATATATCAAGCAAAAAAAAATATATATATAATTTAACGATTGTTTTCCTTATTAATACAATATATTGTAGTTATTTTCTTGGCAGCCATTTTACTTTTTAACCAACAAGATCCTGAACAATATCAAAAAATATAGTTTGATAATTTAGAAAAAAAAACTTTGGACTTAAAATAAGACTCCCTGTGTAAAATATACTTGTACTGATTACATTCTTTAAGAGTGTAACATTTACATTTACATCAGTGACTAATCTAAACTGCAAAAATGTCCAGAAAAAAACTTTCTGAATATTTTAAAGAGAACATGGATAGTGTTTAGGTTTAAATGTGTGGAAAATATTTTTATGAATATTTTTATCTGTCATTGTTATTATACCATTTGCAGCCATTTTGCATTTTTCCGCCATTTGGTTGACCTGAATTACAACAAAAATGTTGTAAAACGTAAATTTTAATTATAGTTGATTTGTTGTGTAATGTTTTGCAGAAAAACCTCAGCAGGTAGACACGCGAAGTATGTTGGCTATTTCTCCGTTGCTATGAGAACCATTTATTAACTTATGCTCTTTATAAATCTATGTTAAATATAAGTAATGAATGTAGGGGCAATGAATGTAAAAACCGTTGCACCTCCGCAGTTTTGCGGTTGATCTCATGTTGTTTATTCTTGTATTGTGTCATGAATATTTGGGAAAGAAATATTCTCCGATAAATATATGAAACAGTTAAAGCCCTGAAGTACAAGTGCTTACACATTATCAATGAAAATCTTCGGAGTCCATATCTCATCGATATAGACCACCACTGATGTTTCGCCATCGAAATCCTCAGGATCCCAAGTGAGTCTCTCATCTTTCCACACCTGAAAATTAGGAGACTTACTAAGCTGCTAACTGGACCAAAACTGATCTTAGTACTTATCTTAATATTCTGCGTTCATTGTAAACATATCTTACAGCCAACGTTTACTCCAAACAAAAGACATAAAATTTGATGTATCATTCAATGAAAACCCTCAAGGGCATTAAGCATTTACATTCATTTACATTCTGAATGTAGAGGCTTCAAAGACAGATTTAAAGGGAAACAGCACAGAATTTAGAAACATTAAAAACGAATATTAATAATTATATTGGTCACTGACAGACAATTACAGCACAGAATTAAGAAACATTAAAAACGAATATTAATAATTATATAGGTCACTCACAGACAATTTAAGCAAAAGGATATACGTTGAATAATAGTTTTATAAAGCAAATTAAAACCGTTTTACTAAAGGGTTTGAAGTACATAAATTTTCATATTTTTAGAAACAATATTTTTAGATAAAATTAGAAGGTTAAGAAGTCGGGTAGCTTTATATTTCATACATAGGGTTTTCACAGAAAAAACTCAGTTATTTGTTGCTCAAGAATAGTTTGTTCGCCCAAACTCTCAAATGTGCAAATGATGCAAAATCCGTAACTCTTGGAATGCAAAATAGTTTGAGGATATAAGCTGTTTGCTGGAGTTTTATTGGTAAGATTTAATGGTCTTATAAGTAATTATTAAAGCTATTTTATTTGCAAAACATTTTGGTGCATTTTCAACACAGTATTTCCATTTGTATACACATTGCAGAAGTACAAAATACCTTGTTTAATTGTATTTTGTATAAAAGTTAGAGTAAACTTAGATTTTGCGATTTAAACATTTAATTGTTCCAAATGCTAACAACATATAGGCTTGTTGTTGTGGGCGATCACAGATTCTAAAGTACCTTACAGTTTCAATTTCCTTTGTATTCGTAACAAATGTTTTACTTTACCTACTAGTGTCATCCATGATGCCGTTGTAATTATTTGTTCACGTTCGTTCTATAAGTAAGAATGGAAGAATAACCATTTTAATGATAACTCTAAGAATCTATTCATTCCTTCATAGGGCCTCATGATTCGTCTCAAGAACATAGTCCAATACAATATCGTATATTGGAAATGTGTGTTAATATCGAGCAATTATAATATTAGAAAATACTTTATAAAAATGATTAGATCTTTATGCACAGACCATAAACACTGTTCTGTTTTTTTTTTCTTTTTTTTTCTTTCTTTCTTTTTTACTGGCACGTTCCTTATAGCAACGGAAAAACCACACCATACTGGAAATCGCTACTCTGCACAGGCACTCAAACTGCACTGTCATTCGAAGTCCGTAAGTTATGCATACAACACTCTCTTTCACTTGTCTTTGTGTACCTATCTTAATAAATGGAAGTTTTTACGTGTTCTCCAAATTGGAGATGGAGCCAAAACAACAGTGACGTGACACAGACCTTTAAGAAGGGTCTGATCCTACTAATATTCAAATTTGTGTTTCAAGGAAGAACCCGCGATAACGTACAAAACTCCCCTATTTGGTGTAAAGCGTCAAAAGGTACTTCTATTGAAAAAACGAAACAACATCAGCATTTGTATTACCAAGTTGAACTCTTCTCAACAAACCAGTGACTTGCTCTACAACGAATGCAATCTAGGTAGCTAGGAAGGTAGAGGATGCATGGTGACCCCTTAAGGAGGCACCCCAAAGGGAGCCCATGGCTCCCTTTTCGGAAAGCTGTTTAGTTCGGCCTCCGGTTGGAGGTATTCGTGTGGGTATGTGTGTGTGTGTGTGGTGTTGTAGAGGCCCCTGAGATCAGTCGTAATGCGCAATGCGGGTCATTTTTTCCTGGTCATAGTCTATTTGTAAGTCACCTGATAAACAGTTCACCATAGTTTCATACGAAATGTTAACACAGAAGAAATATACGCTGAATTCCTACAGCTACAGTATCAGCTTTTACCTCGCATACAAGCGTCTTCATTACGTAACCGATCTCGAGGATGTATCATTAGCAGCCATAACCAGGAAAAGTTCCATCAGCCGACTGATTAAAACGTATGAGAGGAACATCAGGTGAGTGCGTATAGACATAACATACCAGGAACAAAGCAACACATCTTCTGATTCACAATAAGATTTGCATTCACCGTTGTACGGTTGGCTTAGACATCTTTTATTGTGTATACTGAAGCTATATGCAGTCAGCGTATATTCCTTCTGTATTAACATTTTGTGTACCTATAGTGTACTGTTTATCGAGTGACTTACAAAATAGAAGATGATCAGAAAAAAAAACTACCCTGAGTCTGTTACAGGGTATTTCAGTCAGCGCTGCACTTATTTCTATGGACTCGGAGGCTGCAGTCTTAACAGTTACTTCATTGTGTAGTGCCTTAAAGAATTATTTATTGTTTTGAGAAGTGAAGAAATATTAATGAAGTAAATTATTGAGGTACGGAATGGCAACAGTTTTCTGTAGTTGCTTTGAGATACTAGATACGCTTTCTGGTGTAAAGGGCTTCTGTTTAAAAGCTGAAATTTACTGTTCACAATGCCAACTTGTGTCATTGTTTAATACCTGGCACACGCAATGTTAATAATTGATGCGGCATTTTACTTTTAAGGAATATTACCATAACGTTTACTATGTTTTTATAAATTTTCACTATTTTTGCACTTTGTTTTTTGTTTCATTTTCATGATCTGTTCAATTTTGACAAATACAATTTGTTGCAAAGCTGATACAAACAAGGATACTGGACATTGATATTCTTAATTCATTGTAGTAAAGATCCATTATGTTAATGCACGTGTCAGAAGAGCATTTTCATGACACAATATAAAACTGCATAAAACGGTAAACTAACTCCAACAAAAACCGTGTCACTGGAATTTACGACAGGACGGTCTCGTGGTGAATAATTCTCTTGCTTTAGAATGTAGTCTCTGACTCTTCCTTAGGGTGTCTTGAAAAAGAACCTAAAGAGGAGACATAAGACAAAGAGCTTTCTTTCAACGTTTGTTCCAATATACCAACAATCTTCTGTTTCAACCATGGAAACGAAAAACGGGGAATGCAAGACAATACCGTAAATAATTAACTTAATGAAGGGAAAAGAAATAAAGAATCCTTATAACCAGATTATTTTTAGGCCAGTGATACATATTTACATGTTATCTCCTCTCTAGTACGGTACGCCTTGAAAAATTGGAAGGGTTCCACAGGTCAGTAGACCAGGAAGCCTTTGGCATTGTGTTAGTGAACGGAAGAACCTTTTTGTTACTAACAGGTAACTTGCATAATACTCTTTTCATATTAACCCCTCTCTTAAAGAATATGCAAATGAATGCAATTCATTTATCATTAAAATTAAAAACAAGTATTACCTTGAAGTGAGAAGAGCATGATGAATGCCACCTCATGTAGCCCATTCCTAGTAAAGGCCATATTGCGTACAATCCCCTTACGTTGATTAAGAGATCTACTGGCCATCCTGGTGGCTGCTTTTAATATCACAAGCCTATGGGTAAAATGGTCGCAACAGCGACGTCTGCAGATCACGTGATCATATTCAATCACGACTTGACAATATTGCTACCACAGGCAGATATTAAAGCCAGTGTTTGCTAATGCTGATTATCCATTGGAGTATACATAGCTATTGCTGAAGAAATATGAATCGAATAATACTCTTAATTACAAGCAACAAAGCGCTTAAAAGGTTTTTGTTTTAACAGTTAAAACTCCAATGAAGCGTTTTTCCAGAAGATCATTTAAACTGGGAGAAAAGACTTTATATCCACTCTATTTTCGTTGTTTTCAAGAAGCACTTTAAAAGTAATTTAACGATGAAACGAAGATTTTGGAGAAAAGGACGGCTTAAAGATTAACAAATAAACGATAATCACTATGTCGCATCTTGTATGGAAAGTAATTCAAATAATTTGTAGAGTTGTTAATTATAGAATACATCTTTTTCGCAGAACAGGAAAGAACCTTGAATAACGTTTCTATGAAGTCCTTTTAGCTTCTAAGTTATCCTAGTAAATTGCAATTCTGCTTTAAAAGGTTTGCTCTGAGACTCTTAGCACTGATTGGCCAGGATAAAAAGTGAAGAATTTGTTGAAAACAGCAGCTAGATACCCTACATGCCATATCAGAATTGGGCGGGCAAATACATACGTAGGGGGTGGTTGTTAATACAGAAGCCTATAATACAGTACATTTTATTTTTACAAAGAGTTATAATTTTCATTAAAGCATTACAACAAAACTATAACCACGGTTTGGTTGACAGGTTGTCAAGCAAAATTGTAAACCGTAGTTCTTTTATTGTATAAGGGTCATGATACACTCCCTGATAACGAGAATAGACACCCCTTTTACTGTCGTGTGAGTCAAACCAGAAATTGATCGACCCTATTTAAGTGCGATGTATCCACAGAAACGCCAAGATGGATATGGGAACAGGAAATAGACTTAATCTCCATCGTGACAGTGGAATCACTATTACTGGCAACAAGCTACGGAGGATGACAATTGGCTAGCTCAATCATTTGTGGTTTTTCAAGGGAAATTGCAGTGAGGATGACATAAAACGGAACTCGTGGATGTTTTTGTTCTTTTTACTGTTTAATCATTTTTAGGACTTGCAATAATGAATTGCTTTGAACTTCAACTGGTGATATTTTACCAGGCCTAAATGACAGCGAAACAAGTAAAGATACTTTGTTGAGAAATTGACCGTTTCAGTACTTTTGTTAGAAGCGAAGCTAATAAAAGATTTTATTGACTGATATCAATCACTTGAAACTGTGCCAATATACTACGATCTCTACTATAGACCATGATTTCTATTTGTGAGAGATGAATCAAGATCAGGGTTTGATTTCCAACGTTACAAAGACCTAGGAATTAAAAAGGCCATCAATTTTTTCATGAATGTTTAACGTTTCGACATCCTTTCACATGCAGTCCTTTTGTGATCTACTCATATTCGGCAAAATATCACCCTTAATTAGGCAAACGGAAAATTGAAAGTTTCCCTTGCCGGCGTTTATCTGCCGGGGCTTTGGTTTGCTGACCAGCGGGGAAACTTGGCCCCCTTGTCAGGAAAATCCCGGCACTTTCGTGGCTGAGCCTGCATGCATGGTTTACTATATGGTCAATGATTTTCTTGCGATTTTTCGGAGCGCTTTGCTAGCAATTGTCATAATCGACGTAGTGTCACATACAACATTTTAACCCCAAAGTACTAGTAAACTATTTTAGCCAAAACTATGTGTACACGTGTACACTAAAAGTTACAGACCGGACACAAGAGTTCTCATGAAGAAATCTCATACCTTAAGCTGTAACAATCTTTACGTGATGTTATTTTTACACGTACCACATATTTATTCAAACATTTATCTTTGTGTCCCTGGTACATTTCATCCGGTTGCAAGCTGTTTATGTAATATTTCGTTTAGAGTAAAAATACGAAAATTGTGAACTGAATTGTGCACTGCGAAAAGTATAATGTGCTTTCAGTGTCAGCCGGCAGGTAGGAGGCCAGTTCTAAGCTTCCGGCTAGTGGTCCTATTTTGTTAATTCCTCAGACACTTCGGGGAAATCACCTCTGCATCTCAGCAAAATTATACTAGACCACACCAGGGCCCTATGGCAGCACATGGTCAACTCAACGTGAGCAAGGTACTCAAGTCTCCACCTTGGTTTGCCAAGCTGAAGAGGCATGTGATCATAATTATAACCTGTCAAGGATTCCAAAGCATTTAAAAATAACGGACATCAACAACAAGTTTATATAGCTTTCAAACAATAAAATATATATCTCCTCCTCTCTGTGTAAGAGATCTGAGTTCTTTTGGATTAATCTCCATAACATTGTTTTTTTTTCCCTCATCAACCAAATTAAGTTTCCAGGCCTATATACGTTTCTACAGCTTAATAAAACATCTATCCTTCTCATCGATCAGTACGTATTTTAGTAGTTGCTTCGACTACGAGACCTCTTGGCCTCTCATAACAATCTAATTGACCCTAAAGGTCATGAACTTAAAATAATTTACTATTTTCATTACGGGAACTAAGTACTTACCGTTTGCATTATCTAAAACCGTAATATTTTGTTGAAATATAGAACCCACAACTTCCAGCCATTGACTCTTTCGAAACTATTTACTAATTTTCTATGTATAAAAGCTTAATACCCCCAGAATAAAAATCTGCATGCCACTGTGACATAGCTTTTTTCCGGTTTAGTAGTGTAGACTTTTCACGTCTACTTATTGCAAGAGGTATAGACGGGATTACGGGGGCATGGACCCCCACTTTTTTCCAGAGCTTACAAAATAAAAATAATAAAAAAATGGCCGAAAAGAAACGACACCAGACAAATTATAACAGACTTTTCAATAGCTATCGTGATTAAAATTTTTCAATGTTAAATGAAGAAGAACGTTAACATAAAAACCATAAAAATGCTGGGAAGATTGTTTCGGCGCTCTTCGACCACACTTCATGCCATGAATTTGTCCATTAAAACAATGATTTTTGTCCTAAAATCGATAATTAGGGGGGGCTGGAGGGCTGCCGTACTGCCGCCTCCCCCGACCCCTGCCTCACTTCATAAACCTTTGGTGGTCAAGGTAGAGAAAAGTCTTTCACTTGAATGGTAAAGCAAAGGATTGGATAAGAGGAACCACGAAAGCTCTGCTACGCAGGCAAATGGTTCCTTGCCTACCGTGACATAGAATCTGCCCGCGCGCGCGTGTGTGTGTGTGTGTTTGTGCTTGTGACGCTTGGCTTGTAAACAAGGTACAAGTAGGTACAAGTATTTTTCAAGTAGCTACCCTACCGAGATCTACAAAACATATACTGTCATACGGTTACACATAGAAAACCTTTTTTCATTTACCTACACCCATCGCTGTCGACATGGGATCGTCCGCGGTCTACCAGAAGACCGCGATCGACTGGTTGGGTACTCCTGCCTGGTATAGATGTTTTTCGTACTTGGCATGTTGATGCATTATAGTCAAGATATGAATCATATTGAATTTGGCAAAGATCAAGGTCATCTGAGGTCACCAGAGGTGAACATACGAAATTCTTAAAACTGCTTGTAAACACGATATCTTTTCATACATGATATATAACTTATCATATTCAGAGGAATAACCCTATCGTTCACAATGGGGGTCACAGGTTATTGAGGTCATCAGAGGGCAAAAAGGAAAACCTTGAAAACCACGATATTCCAAGACTGGGATGATGGCTCCTTTTCATACTTGGTATATAGAAATGGGTTTGTTGGAGGTGGAAGGTCATATAAAGTAATCAGAGGTGAAAGTACGAAAACCTCGCATACTAATTAGACAGTGGGATACCTCCAAATAGTGTCCGGCGTTTCATGACCAACGGAAAGTTACGTCTGAATTTTTCTACCATTGTGAAGACAAAGAAGTAGAGAACAGCATTATTTTTTCACATACATAACTCTTTCAGTTATAATTTGAATTCGAATTACCTAATTATGAACAAATGTAAAGGATGCTGTGACTAAAGAACGATATGAAATGCTTTATGACTAACAAGGACTTGATGGCGTAGCGGAATAGTGCTCGATTTCTCACACAGACGTCTATGGCAAACTACATGCTCAACTAATTAAACGACATGAATTAGCGATCAACAAACCATTTTTAAACTTCAGAATTTTGGATTTTTGATTGATAGTTCATGTCGTTTGCCAAAAACCATGTTTTTTGGCCGATAATCCAAGATTGTTGCAGATAAACCAAGATTACCACCAATAACCAAGTTTATCACTAGAAAAGCTATATTTATCGACCGAAAAACCATGTAAACGCCAATAAACTTGGATTATCGTAAGATAAACATAGTTTATTGGCGATAAACTTAGCTTATTACCGAAAAACAGGTTTATCGTTCTAAAAACCATGTTTATTGTTAAAAGTTCATGTTTTTTGATCGATAAACCTGGTTAATTGTCAAAAAACTTAGATTAGCGACCAATAAACATGGTTTATCGGCGATAAACCTGGATTATCACTGATAAGTATGGGTTGCCAATAGATAAACCTGGTTTATCACTGATCGTCTAAGTTTTTCGGCAATGTTTATTGGTCGATTCATGTTTATCGACGATAAACATGAATTTTTAGGTAAAAAAGAAACATAGATTTTCGACCTATAAACTTAGAAAATTTGCCACCAAACTTAGATTTTGAGACGATAAACTTGGATTCATCACCGATAAACATGGTTATCAGCGAAAGACGTTGTTTTTTGGTTGATAATCCATGTTTTTCGAATGATTGAGCATTTTGCTTGCCATAGTATGGTGTACGTGACTGCATGTTACTACTGTGTAGTTTCAGATGCGGTGTTTAAAGTGCGTGTTTGCGGAAATATATTATTACGCGATAAGATAAATTTTTAGTCAATAATCTAAGTTAATCATCAAAAATCTTAAAGTTTATCAGCCATAAACGTTTATGTTTATCGCATGGTTTATCGGTCAAAAAACCAAGATTTTTGAGATAAACCTGAATCATCGGCAGATAAACCACGTTTATCGGCGATCATCCAAGTTTTTTTGACTGAAAATCTTAGTTTATCAACAATAATCCAGTTTTGTAAGCGATAATCCAAGTTTTACGCCAATAAACTTGGATTATCAATCAGTAATCAGAGGTCATGGAGAAAATTTGGTTTATCGATCAATATTCCTGGTTTATCACTGATAAACGTGGATTTTCACTAATAAACTTGGATTATGCCTCAAAGATCCAAGTATTTAAACTGATTAACATAGTTTGTCGTTAAATATCTATGCTTTTTAGAACGATTAACATAGTTTTTCTCCCATGAACTTGGTTAATCACTAAAATACAAAAGCATGTTTATCGGTCAAAAAAACATGTTTTTGACCAAAAATTTAGGTTTTTGGCGATAATTTTATATTCTCGGCAGAAAAACATGAGTTATCGAAGATAAAAAAGTTTTTCGGTCAATAAACTATGTTTTTTATTCGACAATCATGGTTTTTGGTCGATAAACATGGGTTTTTTAGTACATATCCATGTTTCTTGAATTATTGAGTATTTGGCTTGTCACAGACAGACGTCCTGGGTTGGAATCCCTTCTAAGACATGGCTTCTTTCTTTTTTTTTTTTGTTTTTGTTATTCAATTTTTGGTCGGGGTTCAAAGTTCACGTGAAGTCAGCCAGGGTTAAATTATAAAAAACTTCGTAAAAATGATGTGGTCAAGAAGTTTACATTCAAGGTACGAGCCTCAGTGTAGCAAAGCACCCCTTTGTGGCAAGGAATCACTAAGCCATTGTGTTTTCTGGTTATGAATATTGAGGTTTAAAAAACTACAAGTTTGCATTTTTAGCCATAAAATGTGAAGGGGAAGTAGACCTCCTTGGTAGGTATTGTGCTTATGTGGTTTTAATCTACAGTTAAGAAGAGGAGAGAAACACAGTAAAAATATCTCCATTACTACATCTTCTGGAACCATTGTTACTGATTTTCAAGAGTTTGCACATATACTGAATGATTTAACAGCTTGTCATCAGTAAAACTGTCCATTCTGTAAACGTAATTTCAAAGTTTCCTCTGCGTGCATTGTGAAAAGCTTCTATTGCATTACTCTCTATAATTACAGCTATATAGTGATGCTGCACTGCAAGAGCGGATTTTTCTGAAGTATTTTGTTGTGATTGGTAAATATCACTACAACGTTTTCTCTTGAAAGAAAGATGAAAATTGAAATAGGTGAGTATAATAACAATACCCTTAAAATGTGTAGTGCAAGTTAGCTTGGCTCTTACATGATAAGTTTGCTTTCATAAAAATCAGTTTCCTCACATTTAAACCCATTTAAAAATTCGTTGAATTCACTTGGCAGTCCCCTCCCCTTACCCTCAGAATAATATCCCACATAGCCATGAAAATTACCATTTTCAGCATGTAATGAAATTGCGATTGGATATTACTTTATGTAAATGTAGAAAAACTGTAAATCTATGGTTAATAAACTTGAAGCTGAACACAAAATTCTAAGTTAATCTATCCAAGCTTTTTGAAAAATATGAAATGTATCCCATTCCTAACTCAAAATTTAACTCCTATTTTCACACGTGAAAATGTGGGGGGAGCGTTCTAGGCGTGAAAAATAAAACAAAACGTACGTAAAACTGCTGGCTAAAACGCACTTCAAACTGACGGGAGCGGCACTTCACTTTTTAAATGCGCGTATTGCAGTAAATGCCTCCATTAAATCGCACAGAAAACGCACAGAGAGATTTAGTATACGTACGTGATAGTATAACCCAAACGTAAAATTGCGCACAAAACGTACGTGGATGCTCAATTTTCGTACGTGAAACTGCAGTACATGTGTTCTATCCATGAAAATTGAAACAATTCACACCTGAAAATACTGTCAAAGGGGATAAACTAATGGCTTTTTGCGCACATCACATAAATATGCGTAGTAGGTAAAACGCATATGTCTATAGACTCGATTTACGCAGTGTATCTACATCATTCATGTATGCTAGATTTTTCAGTTCGCGGGGAAGGGGTGACTTCAGTTTTGAAAGATGCCTAGTAAAGCAACCTCTGAAGGAGTGTAATTTCTTAGTTTCTTCAACCAGGGGGTAAGCATACACCAAATGCTTCCCTCCCCTCCCCTTCTCCTTCCCCGATACATGTAGGCTTCGGCGTGGACTATCCCCACTCCACGTAAAATATCTGTTCAAGAGAAGAATTTGCTTGAAATGAACGTGCATCATGTGGGCCCCATGGTCCAATAAGTACAGTAAAAGTTTTATGTATGCCAATTACCCTCAAGTCTGCCAACGGGTCATAAACAAAGCATTTACAAAATGAATACCTACTTAGGAACTAGTCCTGCTGTATATTCAACCTTCTCTATTATCTATTAATTCATATAATGCTATCTGTATGTAACATATCCATACATCTCAAAATGAGTCTTACAGAAAAAATGAGAAAATAGTAATGTAGAATCTTCCTCAAAGTGGAAAAGTGGACAAGCTGCCGCACTCAGTTTTCCTATGAGTTTTGTCTCCTTCACTGTCTATGATACCATTTCATGTAATGTGGTCACCTTGTCCTTCTAAAAAATGATGAATATCTGAAATGCGAAAATGAATAATTAAAAGAGAAAGTTCATCCATTCTTGTTTGTTTGTTTTTTTCATTTTGCATAAACACGAATGTTAGCAGAGGAGCTACAAGTTAGCACCAGAGATTCACTTTACCAGTTTAGAGGGGACTGTAATGGCAACATTGCATGAAAACGTATCGGGATTTGCATTGTACCTTTCATCATTACTGTAGTCTGTACAGGGGCGTATGTCCAGAACAGACTTTGGAAGCTGGCTGCAGTCTTGCAGAAATATCATGTATGGTTAACTTCATCCTGACTGATTCAGAGGCACGGTGCACTGTTCTTTTGGTGATAAGTAGCTACTGAGGCTAGTACAGTGCCGAAATTTGCCCTATTTCCAAGACATTGTTGCTACTGTATCACAAGGTCAAAGAGAAAAGTTAGTCTAATTCTCCAAAATTTCATCTCTTCATAATTGAACCATAGTAATACCTCTTAAGATGAAGGCACAAAAAACAGACAAATGTCAATTATACTCTTTGCTTGCACCGTCAAAGGAAAAGCAAAGAGCATGGAAAAGCCAAAGAGATATATGCCCAACAATTTATGCTAGCCAGTGAAGCCACATTTTTATCTGTACCAGGTCAAATTTATCCTTTCCAAGTTATCATTGCAAGAATATAACACTTTGTTGTTGCTCCGTAGTAGATTGACTCACTGCTGAAATTATTTTAGACCACACAGCAGCATCCAGACCAGTCAACTGAGTGTATTGATAAAAGAATGTTACTTTTTCAATTTTACGTGTTTGCACAAAACTGTCATTATACTGTAAAAATATTAAAAGTGAACAGGAAAACTGTTACTGCACACACTTTGAAACATTAAGCCTTTAGTGTTATTAGCTTTAGTTTATTAAAGTAAAGGTTAAGTTTCTAATCACTTATAGATACATATAATGTGGTATAGTTTAAGTTATATCTGTGTGACTGACCGACTAGCCTGAGCAAATGACTGAAAGAAAAAGTGAGGGACCAAACAGATGAACAGAACAAGGAAGAAACATGAAAAATGTCGTTTCATGGTTCAATTAATTCTTCCTTCTTCTAGAAACAGATGCTAAACAGAAACTGGTCATCAGCGATGGAAAATTTGAAGGGCGCTTTTAAAAAAGCAAAGCAATGCGTAGGTCATGGCTGATGATCCAGTTGGTAACACTTTAAAATTGACTTAAGTTTTGCTCTAGGTAAGGACAGTCCCTGTGTATCTGTTTCTGGTGCACAGGACTATTTCAAGGTTTCAAGGCTTCTTGCTATTTTTCTGATGAATAGCTTTAAACTAAAATTTGTTGGTTGAGTGTAACTCCACATCCCCATCTTGGCTCCAACTGCCATGTGGTGTGATTGTCATAAATGAGTTGACAAATAACATTGGTTAAAAGAAAATGCAGTTCTCTTAAATTTGTTCAAAGAATGCTGATTCTGGCAAATCTCCTACTCGCAAGCATTTTTCCTTGTTTGATAGGAAAATGCATTCTAATCACATTTTTTTTTTTGCTGTCAAGGGCAGATTCCTCTATAAAACCCAAAAGGTTTTGCTGCGCTGTGTGTGCCATTGCACATATATAGCTTAGCCGTGACGAGTAACCATAGAGTAATCGCAGTTTTAAATTTCTGTAAAGATTGGAAATTTAATCCCCAGTCGCATAGTATGTTGTTCTTTTATTTATTTCTCTCACCGAATGGTAAGTAGCAATTGCGGATTTGGCCTTTATCACACAGTAGGGGGCCATGTGCAAAGTATGTTACCACCAGTTCGGACCAGCCACCCTGACAGCTGATGTATTTTGCTCTTAACGGGATATAGCAACCACCTCACAACCATGAAGGGAGCTGCTGCTAGCACCTCCACATACAGTTGATTATTGTATTTGATTGATATTCATTCCAACAATATAGCTTCACTCTGGTTGGCCAACAATGTTTTGTCCTGTCAGTATGTTTCTACACACGTCTGTGTAAATATTGCCTTGAACAAACTCAGTGCAGGCTACTGTTGTTCTGTCTTGGAGGTATAGACGGATGGTATGGTTAAAAGCACCCGTAAAACTGAGCCTTCAAAACCCAACCTCAGGCATAGTTTTCATTCGACACCGATACGACATTGAATCTTTGACGAAGAAAATGCCCTGAAATGTAGCTCTTCGGCCAATACAAATACGTCTGCAGTAAACCTGAGACGAACAATTGCAGCTAAAGAGTGAACCAAAGTCGAATCAACGTCAAAAATAATCAGCAGAAAACCGCAGCATGTGCAGCACTGTGATGAGTACATCGTTCGAGAGACCGAGTTTATTGCAGTCCAGCTAAACATAAAGCAGTCATAATTTGACTGGTTTTTGTGTAATAGGATAACTACGATTAACGGCCATTCGATTTTGTGATGCGGGGAGGGGGAGCATGTGGGTATAAAAAAGATTCGTGGATTGTGGTAGGGAGTAACGTGGTGCAATGTGATGTTTATTCTTATGGAAACCACAGTGATGTTTATTTATTTGTAGTTCATGCATATTCTCATTTATGCAGATCGATACTGTCACGTGTATGCGTGAGCCAATCGTATTGCGTGTTTTGTGTTAATATAAAAGGGTGATACGTGCTAAGGCGTCACATCTCAATTCTGTTTTGTAGTTGTCAACAAGGAGACAACCTTCTTTACGTTTTCTCAGTTTGTCAAGTCTAATATATCTTACTGGATCCAGAACTTATAATATATCTTTTTCTCTTTTTTTGGACTGTGTTATGTTTCATCTCATTACATGGTGGCAGCGGATGCGACTTAATTTTACTTTTCTACAACAAGACTGAGATGTCGGTTCACTCTGCGACCTGTTCTTCATCATTGCCGAGATGAGATGATGTTACGTGAGATGATAATTCACGGAGAACCCAGCCCTGTTCCATGTGTGTTTTCAACCAAGTTCTACCGTTTTACTAACTTACAGACTGACAGTGTTTATAATTAATGTCTTCGTCATCAAGGACTACGGAACACATGTTGAGTGAGTTAAAACGAAGTTATATTATCAACATGTACATAATATGATTGCAAACAAACTGCACATTGACCAGGTTACAGCACCTGACAAAAGAAAAGCCAGTAAAATTCAGAAGTAACCTGGGCCTACTGGAATTGTGAACCAACCAGCACGAATGCAATGCGGCAGAAGTCACACCTGTACAAATACTATTTTGTGGCGAAGGAACTTAGCGACCGGATACGGTATGTGCCAACTACTGCAGCTTAACGAAGCCGAAGTTCCAGGGCATTATGTTTATCCTGCACATTGAAACATTAAGTCAACAGTCTACATGCACTACCGAAAAGGGTACGGACACAAGCGAGAGCCGACTTCGCAGATGTCCGAAAAAGCATGTCCAGATGCATAGCAGCTAATATTGCCGTGAGCAAGATAGAACTTATTGCCTCGTGAATGTTTGAGGGACAGTCCAACTCACAAATGCGTCGAGTTGGTAAGACTTTCATTTTGTTGCAAATAGGTCTAACGTTAGTACGTTTTGTGCAAGATACGAGTACAATTAGTGCCAACTATAATTACTATAGAGAGCCTAGGCCTACTATAGGCCCGAACGGCAGTATTATGGCCGAGATGATAGCATTTGTACCACCTACGTTTGATTGGAAATCAGATGATTTGCCATCAGCATTTGAAAACTTCATGAATTATTGAAAACTAATATTGTCAGGCTCACTGTCATCTAAAAATGAACTTGAAAAGGTAACCTATATACTTCTATGGATGGGGCAAGAAGGCTTTAAATTTTATGAAACCTGAGAATTGACAGCTAAGCAAAAGTCAAACCCAGATGAAATTTGGCAGTATTATGGCCGAGATGATGGCATTTGTACCACCTACGTTTGATTGGAAATCAGATGATTTGCCATCAGCATTTAAAAACTTCATGAATTATTGTAAACTGATATTTTCAGGCCCACTGTCATCTAAAAATGAACATGAAAAGGTAACCTATATACTTCTATGGATAAGGCAAGAAGGCTTTAATATTTATGAAGCCTGGGAATTGACAGCTAAGCAAAAGTCAAACCCAGATGAAACTTTCTTCCTTTTTCAAAAACACTTTTAGCCAAAAAAACAATTTTAGATTGGCAAGGTACAAATTACAGCAGATGAGGCAAGATAGCCTCGAGAATGTAGATGAATTCATGACACGATGTAAACTTCAAGCTGAAAAGTGTAAGTTTGATGCAAGTGAATTGAGGGTTCGACTCATTGAGCAATTAATTGTGGGGACTCCTCACAAAAAAGTTCAAGGAAAGCTGTTGTGCAAGGATGAAAAATTAACCTTACATGATGCATTGGATGTTGCACGAACGTATGAAGCCACAAAGGCACACACATCTGCATTTTCGGCAACAGAAACGGGCATGAAAGTAGATTCATTGATGGGACAAAAGGCCCATAATAGTAGTCGTAAATGCAATAGATGTGGTTTAAAATTCCCACACAAGGGAGACTGCCCATCAATGGGCTCTAAGTGTTTTTCATGCGGAAAGTTAAACCACTGGAGAGCCATGTGCAAATCCAAACCTAAAGAGAACAGTAAGCTTACTGGGTCATCGAACTCAAACAAATTTAGGGCTAAACATAGATCTAGGTCTCGTAATAGATCGGAACAACCAAGTTCAAACGCACAGAGTCGCGAAAATTATAACAGTGAAAGCCTGGGGGTTGAACAAATAAAACTTGAAGTGATCAAAATTAATAATATTCAAGGATCTAAGGATCCAGGCAGTGAAATTTTTGCAACCTTAAACACATCTGTTGAGGAAGGGAATATTCTTCCAATGCGTATATTCAAATCGATGTACCCACACAAGGTCAATGCTCAAGGCAAACCTTCCCCAAGTGCTCCACTACAGCCTAGTGACACAATAATTACAGCTTATAATGGTAGTAGAATAAACCATCATGGTATGCATTTTCTAGATTGTGCATTTGAAGGAAACAGTTCAAAGGTTAAATTTTATGTTACTGATGTGGACGGCCCAGCTTTACTAGGTCTGAACTCATGTCATAAGCTAAAGCTGGTGACCCTCAATTTTAATCTCAATTTGACTCCCTCTAGTATAAGGAATATAAATGACCTTAAGAGAATGTATCCTGATAGATTTCAGGGCATTGGTAAATTTTAAGGAGAATATCATATAGTGTGTGACAAGTCAGTACCTCCAGTGGTACATGCTTCACGCAGATGTCCTGTGCAAATATCAGGTGATGTTAAAAAGGAGTTACACGATATGGTATCCTTAGGTGTAATTGAATCAGTCACAGAACCGAACGATTGGGTGTCCAGTCTAGTTTATTGTCGTAAACCAAATGGCAGATTGAGAGTGTGTCTTGACCCAAAAGACTTGAATAAGGCCATCAAGAGGGGTCAATGTCACATCCCTTCATGTGAAGAAATTACATACAAATTAGCACACAGCACATTGTTTTCAAAAATGAACGCCAAGCATGGATATTGGCCAGTAGTTCTTTACGATGATTCAAGTAAACTAACAACATTTAACAGTCCTTCTGGGAGTTTTGTTTTAGACGGTTACCATTTGGCCTCTGTCTAAGCCAGGATGTTTTTCAAACAAAAATGAACCATATTCGTGAGCTCTGCCCAGGTACAATAGGTATTTCTGATGACATTGGTGTTTTCGTCAAAACAACACACGAACGTGACCAAAATTTGAAGAGGCTTATGAAAGTGACCAGAAAGAAAGGTCTGGTCTTTAATTCTGGCAAATGTGAAATAAAAACTCCAAGTATTTAATTTTTCGGGCAGATCTATGATAAGGAAGGTGCACACCCTGATCCCGAGAAGGTGGCAGGTATCAAGAAAATTGAGGTGCCTAAAACAGCAAAACAATTACAAAAGTTTATGGGAATTGTCACTTACATACCACAGCTGTCCAAAAATAGCATCATTACGTGAGTTGTTCAAGAAAGATTCTGTGTTTGAATGGACGGATATACATAGTGGAGATTTTCAGAGAATCAAAGATATCATAAGTGAACAAGTAACATTGGCTTATTTTGACCCCAATAAGGAGTCAATCATTGAAGGTGATGCATCTTTAAAAGGTGTTGGATGTGTATTAACCCAGGATAACAAACCAATTTTTGCATCAAAACCTTTTACTGAAACTGAGCAGAGGTACGCAAACATAGAGCGGGAAATTCTCGCCGTTGTTTATGCATGTGGAAGATTACATAATTACATATATGGTAACCATTTTATTGTTGAGTCTGATCACAAGCCACTGGATATGATAAAGCTTAAGAATCTGAGTGCTGCCCCGCCCAGATTACAAAGGTTATTACTAAGACTTCAAAGCTATGACATGACTATCAGGTACAAACCAGGGAAGGATATGGTTATGGCCGATGCCCTTTCTAGGTCAAACCCCCTTAAGGTAAACCAACTGAAAAGGAAGAAGTAGTCTGTACAATTTTCAGAGCAAAAGGTGAAAGACATTAAGAAAGAAACGATGTCTGATCCACAGCTTAGTAGTTTCATGGAGATTATTATTGATGGATTGCCTGAAAAAAGACGATCTGTCCCAAAGCCAATACAAAAATATTGGGCTTTTCGAGATGAGTTGTGAATCTAAAATGGAATCATCATGAAAGGTGATAGATTAGTAATTCCGCAGGGTATGCAATCCGAGATACTTGACAAGATAGATATTGGCCAAGGCATCAGGGTATTATCAAGAGCCAGCTCAGGGCTAAAACCTGTGTATTTTGGAACAGTAAAAATAAGGATATTGAGAGTATGGTGAAGAAGTGTATTATATGTCAAGAGCATGGTAGCTCATTACCCCCTGAACCATTAGAACAGTTTGAAATTCCAACAAGGCCCTGGCAGGTATTGGTTTCTCATTTATTTTATCTCAATAGCGTAGAGTACCTGTTAGTCACAGATTACTACTCAAATTCTTCCTTGTCAAGGAGGTACCTAAGGGTCAGTCTAGTAGCAAAACTATCATTAAGATGCTCAAAAAGATGTTTTCAGAGCATGGAGTGCCGGAGAAAATGGTTACAGATAATGGAAGCCAATATGCAAGCTATGTTTTCAAACGCTTCAGTGAGGAGTGGTCATTTTATCATGTAACGTCGAGTCCGAGGTATCCAAAGTCGAATAGGTTCATAGAACGTCAGGTAGAAATTGTTAAAAATTGTATTGCAAAGCTAAGCAGTCAAAAACAGATGTCAATAAGGCTTTACTTGCACTACGAACTTTTCCTGTTGATGCAAAGTTGCCATCACCCGCTGAGTTATTAACTAGTCGTAAATATAAAGCAAACCTTCCTGTTAAAGTTGGTAATAGGTTCCATAACAAATATGAGGTGGGACAACCTTTGCAAGAAAGACAAATTAAACAAAAGTACTATCATGACCGTAACACTAAGGGTCTCAGTTCCCTATCCCCAGGACAAAATGTCTTTGTCCAAAGCCAAGCTACTGGAAAATGGTCTCCTGGTAAAATAGTAAGCCAGAAATCAGAGCCAAGATCCTATGATATCGAAACTCCTACTGGAGAGATACTTAGGAGAAATCGTAGGCATATAAAAGTAGGGGAGAGGAGTGTTACATTTGAAGACCAACAGTATCAGGATGGTGATAATAGTTCAGATACTAATAGTGTAGATTCAAGTACACAGGGACAAGTTTCTGAAGGCGATGAGTACTATCGTACCAAGGCAGGTCGTAGAGTGATCCCAAGAAAAGTTCTAGATTTATAGTCAATTATTTTTGTGTGTTTGAGTGTGCCTTTAATGAGTGCATGATGTATTATCCCCTTAGTGAACAGGGGGGATGTAATGTGATGTTTATTCTTATGGAAATCACAGGGACGTTTATTTATTTGTAGTTCATGCATATTCCTGTTCATGCAGATCGATACTGCCACGTGTATGCGTGAGCCAATCGTGTTGCGTATTTTGTGTTAACATAAAAGGGTGACACTGGCTAAGGCGTCACATCTCCATCCTGTTTTGCAGTTGTCAACA
Organism: Holothuria leucospilota; assembly: GCA_029531755.1. Lineage (NCBI taxonomy): Eukaryota > Metazoa > Echinodermata > Holothuroidea > Aspidochirotida > Holothuriidae > Holothuria > Holothuria leucospilota. The sequence goes on along the minus strand of CM055972.1, from coordinate 32,341,921 downwards.
AGGAGACAACCTTCTTTACGTTTTCTCAGTTTTTCAAGTGTAATATATCTTACTGGATCCAGAACTTATAATTTATCTTTATCTCTTTTTTGGACTGTGTTATGTTTCATCTCATTACACATGGGTCTTTGAAAAAATTATATCACTCACGCTGTCCCACAGTCAGTAATTATATTCAATGGCATCCGTTTTCGAAAGTGGTAGGCAAGGGTATGTCCATTCACGCACGAAATTTATGATGGGGATGAGGTGAAATGAATGCAATGAAAACCACAAAAACCTATTCCATTTCTCTTCAAAAGTGGATATGTTGGCCCCTTGTTACACTCATTATGAAATCATTGATGGTCATAGATGATAACCATGTCATTTTCCTAGAACGATGCGGTTGGATAAGCGTGCCCCGGTGGAAGAGCTTCCGCTTTTCAACGGGAAAATCCCAGGTCTGGAACGTGCCTGTCGTTAAAGTAGACAAAAAAGGGAGGGCCTACTGCTGTCTTATCTTGTAGACACTGTATAACATCTTGTTGGTGTGCTGTTATATTTTATCTGACGCCCTATTATTTGGTCGAAGGCAAGGATTATAGATGTGGAATCTACAGCCACTGTGCATAGTGCCCTATAGGATTAGGAGTGGAGAAACAATCCATCACCTAATTTGTGAATCTTCGACTGACAAAATTTCAGAAAAATTGAAAACTGAGTGAATCTTTGCCTTTTACTTTTTTCAGTACTGTGAATCTGGAGTGAATCTTTGCCCTAATATTTTTATAAAAAAATGAATACTTGTTAATGTTTGAGGTGAAAGGGGGGTCCAAGGTTCTCTTTGACGGGTGCATAAACTGAAAGAGGGGCTAGAAGTAAACTTAGTGGGGAGAATTGTTGCTGTCTGGGGTTAGATTAGAGAGCCGTTAATGTGAACCGACAGCATTTGAGATATCCCGCAAGTGAAGAAGATTTACAGCCATGTGATGACAACACCCAAGTCCCTAACGATACTGAGATCGAGTTCGACACCTACATTCACAGCACGTATAGCTCTCTAATGAAAATTCCTGGATACATTACTGTTAATGTGATCTCATCCAGGTGCTTTTTCAAAGTGATCTACAAACAGTGGTAGGGCTACGAGTGCACTTCTCCGATATACCCCCCCCCCTTCCGCTCCCACTTTGCCAACTAAATCTTATACTTGAAAATAAAGTCTATTTGTTTGTACAAAAAAGAGATTCGTATGCAATGTATAACACTCTGTACTTTTAAATCGTCTTGAAAATGCCAAAAAAAAATAGATAAAGATTTGGCGTGTCTTACGCCCATCCGTCACTGTTACTTGGAATAATTAGGCCTACTTCCTATTTGACAGCTTGAGTGATAATATTGTTCTAAAGCCACACAACACTTATACAATCATACCTTCTCCCATCACAATACCCAACAACCAAGTGACCCCATATGACCTTTGACATCATCCAGAATGATAGGGTTCTTCCTCTAACCATGTTCTATGCACATTTTGAGAATGAAGTTTATTCAAGCACCACCCTGAGATATCACGTTTATGAGGTTTTCAGAGTTTAAACCACAGTTGCTCCAGATGACATTGGACCTCCTCCAAACAGAAAAGGATTCTTCGGCTTTTACCACCAAGGGGCTTCGATATACTAAGTATATAATCTATTCAAGCTTCCTATCTTGAGCAATCCGTTTAACAAGGTCTTACAGTGGTTGATGGCCCAGTGACCCCAGATTACCTCTGGACTTGACCAAACCAATGTGGTTCTTTCTCTTACCATAGGAAACACACACATTTGCGAAATCTATCCAAGCTTACTATCTTGAGGTATGATGTTGACAGATTTTCAAACTTTGACCCCTGGTGACCCAAGATGACATTTGACTTCCACAAAAAGCAATAGGG
>CM055972.1:32135000-32335000 GCA_029531755.1 Holothuria leucospilota | reverse complement strand
CTTCCCAAGCTGCCAAGGTCAACTAAACCTGCTTGTCTATCATTTGTTTTGGTCTGTATTTGTTTTACCGTTAAGTTTGAAAAATGCTGTAATTTTTCACTTGCCATTTTGCGCTGAGGAAGGACACAGGAGTGTCCGAAATATACGCTGTTTTTATCTTATCTGTGCTCTTAGTATGTCATCTTTGGAATGTGTTTTATTATTTGTTATATTACATGGAGCATACGTGGATTTTTCTCATATATATATATATATATATATATACATACATACATACATACAAACATACCTATATATACATAAATACATACAAACATACATATATACATACATACATACATGCGTACACACATACATACATACATAAATACATACATACATACATACATGCATACATACATACATACATACATACATACATACATACATACATACATACATACATCATACATACATACATACATACATACATACATACATACATACATACATACATACATACATACATACATACATACATACATACATACATACATACATACATACATACATACATACATACATACACACATACATACATACATACATACATACATACATACATACATACATACATACATACATACATACATACATACATGACGTTATAAATCGAATTTACTTTGTTTGTGTGGTAAATCATTTAGAATGGGCAGCTTTGGTGGATTGCGCTTATGCGGACATCATCCTTATCATTTTTAAAGGGCAAAAGCACAGGAAATTAAGCAAGTCTTTCTAAGATTTTACACGATATAAGAGTGATAAATAACATTGTGGAGTATTGTGCAGCTCTGTTATGGTTGCCATAATTTCACTCCAGATTTCAAATATCGTAAAATAGATACTCCCAACTTCCTAAAATTTTCCACCAACATTTGATTAGGCTGTTTGCTGTTAAGGGTGCACATGGGCTCTGTCGACGTCCTTGTTCCTAGCTCACTTCACCTACGGAAGCGTGCACTTCGCAAGCTCGTGGTGCACCGCCAGTGAACTTCAAATATGCACCATCTTGGGTCCCACATACCCCGTGCAAAGTCCTGCATCTGTGCTTGTTTGTTAAAATCATGGTTAATTTGATTTTTTACAGGTTACATTCAAACCACTTCCCTACTGTTAAGCAACCAAATGTGGAATATGTGCGAACAGAGTCAGAGATTTATTTTTCATACCGTGTGGACACTCGTTGTATGCACCTTGTACTGTATTATTGGAGGACAGCAGTTATGGATGCCCCTATTGTAAAGAGAAGTTCGGGAAACTTTTAGACTAGCTAGATTAAACTCCTTTTCAAAACATCCTGTACAGGTTGCGAGGTGTTCTTTTTAAACTTTTTTTTTTGCCAAGAGGAGAAACGCTTTCTTTAGAACTACGTTTATATTTCCATGTAGGGTTGTAAAGTTGAATAAAAACTTCAAAGAGTTTGATTGGACTAGGTCATAGGCGCACGGGGGTCAATATTTCTAAGACATGGATAAATTTTGCCCGAAGTTAGAGTTTTGGACGCAAAAATGGCATAATTTATTTTCTTGAATGTCTGATTTGCTCGAATGGATCCATTATTTTGCCCGAATTCGAAGGGCATATGCCCCCTGCCCCCGCCTCGAACGCCTATGGACTAGGTTGTATATTAACACCTGTTGCACATATTCCGTACACTTTTGATGTTTATTTGAAATAATCAGGAAAGGATAAACATACTTGCCAAACTCGCATTGTGTTCATTAAGTAGCAAAAGTAACAATCACTATTTGACAATGATAAAGGTATTCTGGTAAAGATGACATGTCATGTAATAATCAAGCAAATTCTCTGGCATTTTATCGGACGTTCTGAGCAACATGGAAATTACATGAACTTTGAAAAGTTCATACTTCATGATATCATACTGCAAAATTGGATGTATGTTTATTTCGTGATACACTGTTTTATATATCCCACCTCGTATTGTCAGTAATATTACAATGCAAAGAATAAACATTTGACAGAATGCTGAACCGCAGGTATCCTTCAGCTAGTCATTATTAACTTTTACATGGACGTGGCGTAATGCGATACATAAATTACCCGCCTGTTTTAAATTTTTATGTGATGGATTTATGTTTTGAGACTGACGTGTCTTAAATTCAAGGGGGCTGTTAGCATCGGTGGTTTCATAAGAACTGTAAAATGAGAAATCATGTAGGCCTAGTTTTCGCATTCAATAACCTAAGTTGTTGTGTGTACAGCGGGGAAGAATAGGAATGAACATTCCCTCCTCCTTTTTAGAAGTTTCCTGCCAGCCATAGCATTGTTATTGCTCTAATTTCAGTTCTACTATCCACTCTATTGTGGTTATATGATACCGTATCTTTCTGAAGTTATTATCATGATGAACTAGTTTCGTATTTGGAAACACGATATCTATGTTCTCTTCTTTTGTTAGTTATAGTATTAGCATATAATATTCTCTCTGTCTTCAATCACTTTATCAGTTGGTAGATATTGTTATAACATTTGCATATAAACATGGTTTTGTTAATATGATAGTAACTATAGTCTCACTGTTTTGATAAAATATAAAAAGGAAAAACATCAGTCTGCTATAGTCTCTCTATGAATTATATAAGATTATACTAAACTGCATGTTTTTTTTTCTATTTTATCAAGCTCATATTACACTTTTATATAGTTGTACATCCAATAGACATAGCATGTACAGTTTAAACTGATCTTTGTTACAAAAAAACTGTAAAACGTGTTACGAGAATTGTAAATGGTAGCATACTGTTGAGTGATTTACAGTTATAGAGTTAATCTAGGACAGGAGCTGTCGAGTTCTCCGTATGGTACAGTGGCCAAGATGGAAGACATGACACAATGATTTCCGGGGTTATGGGTTCGATTCCTCCTAAAGTCTACTCATATTGTTTAGGGTTAGGGTCATTTGCAGTGTTAGGTTCGGCGAAAGATTAGCGACATTTATGGGTTCCTCGTGTTACAAAATTAGTGCAATATGGCATTTTAAAACTGGAAACGGTTTTCCACCATGTACAGTATTTACTGTACCAGACGGGACAGTCTTCCATCATTACGTCACTTGGTAGAGCTTACTGCACGTTGAGCAGTAGGTCGTTGGTTCAAACCCAGCTCAGATCACAGTTTTTCATCATTTGGTGGTATCGTCTTACTTACTAAGTCAAATATTGCCAATGTTAGACGCATATTCCACAGGTTTAAATATTATGCGACTTTGTCGGCATCCCACCATTCTTCAGTTTCTATATTTAGAGATCGCAACTTCACAACTAAACTTCCGGATATACACAAGCTGGGCGTGTGTGTGTGATGTGAATGTGTGTGTGTAAATGTTATATATGAAGATCTGTTTGAGTATGCAAATTGTAAATTTTGCTGTGAGCATAAAAGCACCGTCTTTTCTTAATTGTGTAATTACTCGTTTGCTATTACAACATGTACATAGGTTTGGCATTGTGTTGGTGATCCGGTTTCGATTTTGTTCGAGTTTCTGCTTTCGTTTGTGTCCGTTTCCAAGCACGTAAAAAGCACACCATTTTCGTCCTAAGTATGTTGCAGTGTATAAAAAAGTCAATTTAATTAGCACCTATTCCAAACTGAACTTTAAACTATTTTAAAATCAGAATGTCCTTATATGCTCTCATATATCTTTGGACAATCATACCCTGTATTGAAAGAAATTTTCCTAAAATACCATTATGATTAATTCCCTCTTGTCGTTTTCATTGACTTCATGGCGCATTCTGTCTTATACGTACGTTTAAAACATGGATACATGTACAATATTCTCTCTGCATTATACAATCTGCAATAACATTTACATGCATGCAGAGCCAACATAACTTATTTTGATAGTAGCATACTCTATAAACTTTAATAGAAGTCTTTTATACAAATTTAAATGCAGCTAATACACTACCGGTACTTGAAATGGCGTTTTATTGAACCTACTGATATCAACAACGGCATTTTTTGTAATAAATACGGTAAATTAGCAACATGTATAAAGTTTATTTGGGTTTCAAATTATAACAAATCCTGTAATGCAAGTTCTTCAGATGTGGAATTTATTGACCTCAGATGACCTCTACCAAATACAGTTGGGCACTTTCACTCAATGTAACGCATCTACATGGCTAAGTGTTGTAAGTATATATGCATATTATAATACATTGAAATAAATAATGAGAAAAAGTATTTATGAAAAATATTTTGGACACACTGACTCTTAAAATATGACCATGGTTCTTGCTATATAATTGCTTTCCCCTAAAGAGCACAAATTTATTTTGGAAAGCGTTCCGAACACGCTTTGCCTTGACGTCACTCAAAGGATACAACTAAAAGGTAAGAGATTTTGAACCACAACCACTGCTGGGAGGGAGGGGTGCTCAGGCGTCATAGAAGAGCATCCCTATAAGTCCCATTCTTACGCAGTGTTGAACGGAATTAACTATAATTATCCTTGAATAAACTCATACGAAAATTATTTGGGTAGAAGGTGAGTGGTAGAGATCAATTAAAATGTTCTTTTAAAGTTGAGTAATGTAAAGTATTCCGTCCCGATGACTTCTGTAAGCGCTAAGCATTTTGCAATTAGTAAAGTATGCGTGTTTTAATTATAAATAAAATTTGTGTAGTCACTATGTAAGTTAACAAGCTTTAAGTAACAAAACCATTTATGAGGGCGAAACTTAGCGGACGTGCACAAATTTGTGATAAGGTGAGAATTGTGGGAAGTTTGATTTACTTGTTTTATTTGTTTAAATTTTATGTTGAGAGAAAAGATCTGTTAGCTCATCAAAGCTTATCTTCACTGAGACCCTTGCAAATCATAAAATGTACATGAAAGTAATTTACCGAAACAAAACAGCAATCTAAAATAGAAAACGTTTGTAAACATGTATCTTTAATTAAAAGAATAAAAGCATTAGACTAGCAGCACTTGTCGAAAAATAATTATAGAATGATTCAGGCTAAAGGTTAGGAAGAAAGAAACACAAAGAGGTTTAGAATAACTCTTTCGAAAGTTAGAAATGGATCAAAACAATTGAAAGTCAAACTATTATTTTAGAATAACTCTTTCAAATGCAATTAAGTGTGTATGATTATTGCCACTTTAGCATAAGTGTGGTCAGTAAACATGCGTCAAAGTAATTAAAGTTTGCCATAGAAAGTACAATTTAAACGTAATGAACAAATTTAATTTTTATTTTTGTCTAAAAGTTATTTCATAAGAAGCTATAGTCAGTGCTAATTATATCCTTTATCCCACATGTGCACACTTCTTGTGATTGTGATTTCCTGTTAATTGTATTGCGTACATCATATGTTTATTAAATATATCATTCTGTGCCTTACAGTCCAATTAGAGGAGGCAGTCATACTGGCATATGGGTCAAAGGTCGCGTTGCCGATGTAAACAAACCCAGCCGGATCACGATGTGTATGGCCACACAGTATTTGTTTTCATCGGTTCCTTCGGTGTCCCTTTTGTGACATTACAGACCGGCCCGCCCATATATTCCAAATAAATCTATATCTAAATATTAATTTTCTGTAAAGAACATTCATATCATGATCGGATTCATCAGCTTCATTTTATATTAATCATGAATTGTCAGTTTTTATTCCCTTATCTTTCCCAGATTATCTACTGACAACTAAATCCTGTTCTCAGCTGAACGAGGGCTAATACTTGTCACTTCGGATGGTATCGCTTTACTTGGAACGCCTATAGTGCAAGCAACTCTTTGCCCAGTGTAGTAAGAATACTTAAATCATTTATGCAAGCACGTTCTTTCACTGAAGTTTTTCCACCGGTCCCTCTTTATGCATTTGAAAGACTTCACTAGTTTTCGTTTTAGAGAATGAGCTGTGAGGGTCTACGAAATTAAGCTGTTTGAAAAAAAGTTCAACTGTTTACGTTTTGAGGAATTGTCTGTGAGGGTTACACAAATTCTACTGATTGAAATTAATCTCTTTATGTTATTTAAAGAATATTTTTAGGGTTGACTCCAGCTCAAGTGACCGCAAGTGGCATTACCAAAAAGCTAAGAGTCCGGGAAAACGCACTGCTTAAGCCCATTGACCACTCAAGATATCTCAGCAAGTGGTCTCCACAAATGGTTTGAGTCAAAAGGATAAGATATATCTTTCCTGCTAAAAATCCCACCTAAACATTTAAGTACTTGGGGAACAGCTAGCTGCATTAAACTGTAGGAACAAACTTGTGTTGAGATGCCAATTTGTTGCTTTTAGGATGATTAAAAACGCCAGGCTGGCGAGGGGACTTGTTCTTTTGCGCAGTGGTGCCAGCAAGTGTCATCGGAAGTGCATTCCCCCTTCCACTTGATTTCCGAAAATGTTCGAAATCTTTTAAAATAAACTCAAAAAGCGTTTAATCCATAGATTTCTGTAGAAAGATGTGTGTTTTTGTCCAAGTGATAAATTTATTTAATAATTTCTTATCAAAAACCTTTTAAAAACTATCAACGTTTTCCCATATGCTTTGGAATCTGTCCAAATTCTAGAGCCTCATTGCGTCTCTTATCATCAATAAAGTCTCACACGTATTTGCGTTATTCATCGACAAAGCCCTAAAAATTACCCAAAGTGTTAGTGTGCACTGTGCATAGAAGTGAGTTCAGCATTATAATGAGAAGCCATGGATTTCACTTTGCCTTCCTCTACTCTTGAGAAGAAATTTATTGAAGTAAAGTGGGGGCAGGGGGTTCACTATCTGACGTTACCAAGTCGGTGAACTGTAGGATTTTTTAGGGACTAGTTCCCGATCATGTTGTAACATGATACATGCAAAAGCTCTGAAATTCCACTCTTTTGGAGGAGTATGAGTCGTTCTCAAATTGACATTTGGGTAGTTTTATTAAAACCAACTAGACCGGTTTATGTTCTCTTGCTCTATACGTATCTTCACCCGCGTATCTTCACCCTTTATAAAACCTTTGAAAGTGGCAAGTGGGTGTGCTGAATTACGGTCGAGGTATTAAAAAGTTTCAGTGGGCTTGGTATAGACTTTCGTGTCAAGAAGGCCGCTGGATTGGAACTTGTTACCTTTAAAGATTTTTAAATCCAGGTAGGTTAGTAGACTCTTCTCTCTTTCAAACATGCTTAAAAGTGTTGTGTGTTTTCTTCTAAGTCAGACACTACTCTGTTGCCCCCCCTCCCACCCCCGCTATCTTAAGGGCGCAAATTTGACCGATCAGTCAAAGCTACAAAAAGCATACTTACTTAGTATCGTCATTTAGTCATTTCTTCAGTGTTTCCCTGTCGGTATCTTGGTTTCCACTTTGGAGAGGTCCCACGCCACAGTTAAAATGTCCCTAACTAATGAGAGGTTTTTAACATGTTGCCAGTTCAAAGTTTGACCAAAGATAGCACCATTTTGCATTTAAGCCAGCTTACATAAACAAAATATTTACAAGGGGAAGGGGTACCCCGTTCCACCCCTCCCCTTAATCTCTTCCCTGGGATGGTAGGTCTGCACGAGGTCACAAATGCAGCACCCCCACCGGTTGCAAAATATGATAGGCGAGCATATGCACGCTTTACACCGACTCTCTGGGTTTATCTGGTGTTGGATTACGTCATCTTCTGTGGTTCCTCCACAATCACCGACCAGGGAGTTGTAACTCCCTGCACCAACTCCTGCAAGCACCACTCATCTTGCGGACCACTATGCTCACCCCCCCCCCCAAATAAAACTCCTGGCTACGCGCCTGGATATGATTGCGTTCATGATTTCAAGCAGACTACTGCTACTTCTTTGCAGCATTTTGTAGCTTTGGAAGGTTTTAAATAAATATCACTTTAAAAGAAGATATGCATCTTGACATTCTGGAGAAATGTTCCTTCAGTTCCGAAGTAGCAATCTCGAGATATCAGTAAACGAAGTTACTATATTGTTGATCTGAAATCACCTTGAGGCAATCAGGGGTAATATCATCTTTTCACATTGATGAGCAAAACTCCATTCAGGGCTAAACCCCTTTCTTTTTCAATTGAAGTATATTACCATTCCTACAACGACTTGAAAGTACCTTCTTGCAGCATCGAATTTTTCCGTATGATACTCAAGTGTGTCCATTCTACTTTTTTCCTGAGAACCTTCCAATGGAAAAGATGTGCTTGTACGACCCCCACCTTTACATCAATCAAGGTTGCCATCTTCAGAATGGAATTTTACTTATATAACCAGCCACAACCACTCGTATGTGTTTGAAGAAAATTCTTCATCTACCTTCTGCTTCTACCATCTACCATCTGCTTCTGCCACCTTCTGTCTTTTTCTTAAAAGGTATCCTACCTATTATGATAACACTTTGATCATCCCGTATACTTTACTCTGCCCTCTGTCTTTGATTACTTTCCTCGCTCCACCCGACTCGCCCCACCCGACTCGCTCCACCCGACAGCGGTGAGACAATATCTCTTGGCGTATCAATGGTTCTTGGACTTACTGTGTTTCAATTACTCGTTGCTGATATCCTTCCCTCTGCAAGAAAGCAGAACCCAATTTTAAGTTTCTATCTCATAGTGGCGTTATGTCTTGCTGGCCTGACTGTACCTTTGTCGCTGTTGAACATACAAATAGCTTATGGAGATAGCAAAATTTTCATTTTAAAATATTCGTGTTTGAGGACGGCATTCTTGGAGTATTTGCCAAAGATATGTTCAGTCCCAACCTACAGCGAGAGGATTAAGCAGCTGGTAACAATCAAACCGCGAGGATCAAATGAGATTACAAGGCCGGAAGGGACCATTGCAGCAACAGAAGAGGACGAAGCCACGGAGCTGGCAAAAGAACTCTTAAAAATGGAGGAGTTCATCACGAATACTGACAAGGTATGGCAAAAATCTACAAAATTTAATTTAAAAAAATATAAGCATTACCCCTTTAAAATGTTGATATGACTGAATGTTTGTATTAATGTAAAAGTTTTCATCCGATTGTACAATTAACGAAATTGCAGTCTACCATTGACCTTTCTATTGTTATACTGTGCTCTCTCAATTATATATTTCAGTACTTATTAAACATCCATCAATGTAAAAAATGCTGGAGGAAAAATTGTTTTTATTCATAGGATTGGTAACTTGTGCTAAGTTTTCAGAGTAAGTGTATATTAAATTGCTGATCAATGTGATTCAACCATGCAACGCTTCATGTGAGCATATTAAATTTTTTGATTCCATTTTACGTCAGAACTCCATTTGCCCATAGCGTTCAATTCCTTTACATTTTGCATAAAGACAAAGGTAAGCATCTTTGCTTATCCAATCTGGGCGAACCATTTCAGTTATATGCGGAGTGTTTTAAATATTTGTGATATTAGACTTAGGTAGAATGAACACATGCCTTTGCTTGATGTAACCGGAAAATCTGTACCCGTTAGGAAAGAGAACATTATTTTCAAACGATTTTAATATCCTGCCAATGCCGGTCAAACTAAAAATTCATTTTTTTACTTATTGGGTATATTTTTTCTTCTACTTACAGACAAAAATTGAGGCTCGGACAGTCGCCCTCGTGTTTGACAGAATCTGTCTCGTGGGTTTTGTTATTTGCTTTACAGTATCTTTTGTGGAGACCATCTTAGACTTTTTCGGTAACCCTGATGTTTCGTATGACTTTTGTGAACAACCAAATTTCATTTAATCTAATTGCTATTTCTGCATATGTTACAAATAACCCTTGAGACATTACTGTTAGATCGTAGGCGTAAGAAGAGTGGCCCCAGTAAAAGGCGTGGTGGGCTGGAAGTATGGTGTGGCGGAAGTATGTTTCCGCCCCCTTCAATTCATGGAATAAAATCCCTTGCATGTCCCCTCTGTCAAAAATTTCAAAACATTGTGCTAATATTCCTTCAGATTTGCCCAAAATGTTGCACCAAAATTGCATCTAAGAACCTCCGATATTCAAAGATACCCCTCTCCTTAGAACCCTCCCCCAAACAGTGGTCCGAAAAAAGTTCAGCCCCAAGTCGAGGACAGTTTCCTACGCCTATGTGTTAGAACATTCGTTAGAGACCAATAGATTAAAGTTTTTTTTTTCACGAAATGTTTATCTCATGGATTAAATGATGCGTTATATTACTTAGTGTAAAATTTATCACATTAACATTTACAGTTTCAATTCATAATTGACATCATTTTCATGCGCTGGCTCTTCTTCATATCTTTTGTTGTCTCGAACATGGATGGTTAGGGTTCCACGGACATTCAAATTGACATTCTCCTCCTAAAGTTCATTTGGTAACTTCCCACCTAAAACTATTTAGAGTTTACACTCACACTTCACTGTAAAAGAATGAAACCTAAAACCGAGAGAACTTGAACAAGTTTGTCCTAGGCATATCTGCCTTTAATAACAAAAATAAATGGATCGGAAAAGAACGTTAAGCAAAAGGCTATAATCAAGAAAGTAAATTGCGGTTTTATCATTTGATAAAGAGTGTGCCTGCCAAATTTGTTTCGTTAGAGATCAACAGTGAGATATACTTTAAAACACATTTGGTTAATGGAAAATGTTTACAAAGCAACAAAAAATTAAATGACAACATTTTTACTTATTTCATTTCCAGCCGCAAAAGGTACTACCAAAGACAAAACGCTTGACGGAAAAATAAAGAAATAGTGTTACCATGATCCGATGACAGCAACGAAATATGCGTAATGAAAAGATACCAATTATGGCAGGGAGCTGTTTTTGAAATAATACACCTGTTTCAGATTGTAACGTCTGTGGAAACTTTATGTTTGAAGCATAAAGCTAGTTAAATTGAAAGAAACTTGGTGCCAAAAAAAGCTCCCCCGAAGCAACAGATTCCACTAGGCATAATGGCATGAAAGGTCGTCGATGAAAGTACGGAGAAGATTGAGTAGCCTTCTTCAGTTGTAAAGGAATCATGTCAACTTAAATAATTACGGTTTTTCGACCACTTCCTTCCTTCTAACGCATTTAAACTTACATTCACATAAGATGCATTCTCTTTTTGTAAATACTGTAATTATGTTGTGGAGAATCAACGTAATGAAAAATAAGAATTAAGATTAAAATGTAGTCATACGTTACTAGCTGATAAAGTAATTGTAAGCAACCAGTAGCTCTCATTACGAGGGATAATAAACTTAGGTAACGATATATGAATATATTTGACTCTTTCAGAAACAGTTTGACTGTACAAATTATGATTATTATTATTACAAATAGTTCATATGATTATCATTATCATCATCATAATTGTCGTCCTCATCATAATCATTATTATCACTACCAAAATAAAATTAAAATACAGCAAGATAAAACTACTTACATCGGAAATTCTCAATATCAAATAAAATATTTACTTTCGACTTGTGGTAATATAGTGCAGTATCTCAATATAACTTTTCTGTGAAACCTTGCTAAGGCATTTGTTTTTTTGCATCCAAGTGTATTGCATATTTCAAATCAGAAGGATGGTATGAACAATGGAATAGTGTTTCAAGATGTTTATTTTAAAAATGAAGTAATTTCTTCACTTTCGATTTCTTCCTGCATTGAGACACGACAATGTGCTCATTATCTACAGCTCTTATTGAACAAAGTTGTAAAAGCAATTAACAAAATTTCGGTTCATTACCCAATAGAATAGGGTTTGTTTAGAGTTCCATGTGCTAACAAAGAATAGATAGCAGTGTTTAATGTACAAACTCATCGTTATTTCAGAGCACCACTGAAATTTCACTGGTAGGACATGATTTGGAGTTCTCACTTATTTCTGAAGCAAGACGTTTGTCTCAACGTTGGACCTTCTTGAGGTAATAGTAGGCTACAATATTCCGTGAGCTTATGGAAAAGTCATATTTAGGTCAGTAGGCCTTATTGCAGTAGGCAAACATAGAGGAATAATACTTAAGGGAGGAATGTTGGTAAACATCTGTTACAGCTCTTTAACACATACCGTTTAGTAATAGGACCAAGATTCATGACAAACAATACTGAACGCCAACAGCCCAATTTAACGTATATTAAACGAATTGATCCCACCTGAACGCCACACATCAAACACGTTTACATTTTTATAATGAAAACGTTAAAATGGTTTTCCATAGACCCTATGAACAGAATTCACTTTTTCGATTGAACACTTTAATGTATTTTTTGAATGTTTGTTCTCAAATATTACAATGTGAGATGTAGACAGAAATTGGATGCTGATGAGAGACACAAAGAAAATTTAGACACATATCAAAAAATTCGGTGACTGCATTAAGATGTTTGGTACTACCTTTACAGAAGTTTTCTGATGGAACAGCTGCTAGATAGCATACTATGATTTAAGTTGCATATTTTGTATGACCCGATTATTAGCATTACTTTATGTTTCAGACGCATGACACACATTGCATTATAATGAAATATGAGTATTCATAACGACGTAGTGCATTTATATGCGTACGAGGTGGAAGGGGAACTGGGGGCTGCGGCATATATTTTATTTTCGTACAAAATATAGGCTATGCTATTTGGGAGTCATTGAAACTCGGGGAAAAGGTACTTCGCCACTACTCCCTCTCCCATTGAAAGTGGCCCAGTACTATTATGACTGCGAGTGGTTTCAACTACAGCACAGCTCCGTCAACATTGTGATTATTAATGGGTAATGAATTCATCCAGGGCATCTGTTTCTTCTTAAGAGTTTCACAACAGGCATGTAGTAAACAGCTTAAATATGAATCATGATTTCAGTTATCTTTGTGAAAAAAGCTATTAGTGAAATATGTTGCAGAAGTGACCCAAAACATATTGCATTAAATGTATTCCATTAGATCCCTTTCCGTTGATTGTTGTCACAAATCAGTCATAATCTGATTATGATTATTTCCTGGTGGTGGTTTTATTCTTGGCATCGGTTCCTGAGAAACAAAACAAGCAAAATAAATGTTTGAATTATGCTGATAGGAAGTAAGATAAGTCATTGTTTGCAGATATTCTGTGATGAACATGACATTGTACACTTTCTGTTCTGTTATTGAGTAATGAAGCTTACAGACCACGCGCCAAAGTTAAAACCTGAATAACAGTACTAGGTGACGTATTTTGCTTTTCCCTCCAAAACATAGCACACGAAAAGGTGTCAGAAATTTACTTCTATTCTGTACCAGGGACATATATTACATTGCCACATTTTAGAGCCCAGTGGTTTTTGATGATTAATTCTGCATCAGAATGAAAAATATGACAAAAAGTTTGCAACACTTCTCAAACCGAGATTGTATTTCACATAAAAGTAGCTTTCTGATGAATTGGGGTGCAATGATTGAAATAAGAAAAGCTTTGTGTCCAAACCCTCCCCGAAAAAGCACATTTTTACCTAAGGTAAAAAGTGAGTTTTTTCATGTCTAAAACTTTAAATCTCAAATGAAATTTGAATTCTTGTTTCATTTTTTAAATTTCTTACAAAAAGAGCAAGAAGGCAACTCAAGGAGTTGCAAATCTCATCTACTTAACTTCTCCATACACGGTGGTTAATTGAATTGACTGGTAAGCAAAAATGACGTAATAAAACGTCTTTAACGTCATTTGAACTATACCCCAAACAACTGGGGAACACTTTGTTAAAATATATCTCACCACCGTTTACATATCATATAGTTTAATGACGTGTCTAATGCAATGATGAACAATTAACGGCTAAAACCAATCTGTAAATCATTTGACCTTTGCCGTCTTGATTTGTGACATGGCATCATTAATTATGCATGCTAAAGCTTTTTCGGTCAGTATATGGTTGGGGGAGTTGGCCTGACATGTTTTCCCAAACGTTAGACAAATTTGACCTTTTATATATATTTGCCCTTGAACTTGTTGCTTTTAAACCAAAAAGTTTAGTTAAAGGTTTCCTAATTATTCTATACATGTGATTTCTTGACCTTTCGGGGCATCCACAAGCTTCTTGGTTAGGTATGTAACCACTAAATTTTAACTGGGCAGGACTTCCTACGAAGCTCTAGATAGGACATGGTAAAAAATTTTTTATTACGTACGTACGTAATAATTATTACGTACGTACGTACGTAATAATTTTTTTTACCTTTCCTATCTAGAGCTTCGTACGAAGTCCCCCCCCCCCCCCACCCGACGAATATCAAGCATGTTTGATATGCCCTATTCGGTAAAGACGAGGACCTACTGTCGAATGGACAAACAAAAAAAAACCCAAAAAAAAACGGGTTGGAAACAATATTTTGCGCACCTTGACCCACAAAAACCTGACTGCAACCAGACTGGCTTTCAGTGCGGGTCGCAGTCGGGTCAGTGCAGTGTGTGCTGCCCTTACGTGTCAGGCGGTAGGGCATATACGGTATTTCTTGTTTAGGCCATACCTACCCAAGATTGGGTATTTTGTTTCGCGTCCCGTGTTGGTGACAGTTCATATTTTATACACGGTGGCATCATAGTTATGTCTGTATATAAATGTAATGGTGGACATTTAGCCTGTGCCAGTGGTGAATTACGGAGTGTGGTATTTGTAGTTTCAAGCAAGAGTAAATATACATAATAGTCTTAATTGCACTGCGTGGAGAGTAACTGGTACAATTCCTGTACTACGTACTCTTTTTTTTTTTTTTTTTTTTTTTAAACGTGTGTTGATTGATCCCTTGAAATATTAAAAATCTCTGCAAGTTACCTTTTAATGCTTGTAGAAACTAAATCAACTGATCAAATGTAAACGCTACAGACTACAGGTATCACCGAGCCTCAAACATGTTTTTGTGGGACGAGTTTACACGCTCTCCCTACTTTCCACACCTCTGATACATGAAATAGAGTCGTTTCATCAACTTTAAGGAGTTCTTTTCGAAATTCCAATGGAATGCGGCCCTTGGCCTCATCCCATCTTCTCTGTCTGACCAGAAAATCTGTAATCGAGAAACAACTGATCGAGAGCTTACTAGCCACTAGCGTAGGATAAGTGCGACCCGTATCTTCCGTGAAAAGGGTTCTGGTTTGTCGCAACCTTCTTCGTGGGATGCAATTGTGTATCGTCGTGTATCGCAGACCTCGGCATAAAAAACATCGAAAATGATCATAACTGGTCACTCACGCATGCTAGAAACAGAATTTTAGACAGGGGTAAGGCGAGAGAAAATGACCCTCCTTCGGAAGACTTCCCACCTCAGGGAAATACCAGTTTGTTGGGGGCGTTAAAATTTTATGATAAAGTAAGTAATCCCCATACAAGGACGCAGCCGGACCGACAAGTTTCTTCAATTTGCTCTGAAGAAGGGCAGAAATCTTAATGAAAACCTGAATTTTCAATTTGTTGTTCAAAGGGACATGCCCAAAATTTTCGCCCCACCTGCCCCTCCTTTCGACGACAATACCCGTCACTTTTTTTTCTGGGGTTTCCAATTATTACATACTCCCGCAATCGGGGGATAGTAAGCCACCCTCTCGGAAAATCCTTTCGCCACACGAAAATTGTTGACACAAATTTGTGGTTCAAAGTGCGCTAGTTTCCAGCCATCCATCTAGGGCGTCTGGAAAGCCATGGTCGGGCTGAGGTCGGTCGGGTCCCGTAGGACTGCTGTAAGGTTTGCAGGTTGCCCTCTTAAAAAAAAACTTTCTTAAGAAAATTTCGTTCCTTTGAAAACTCTGCCCCTATTTGCCACAGATACAGCTGAGCGACCTCTTACGTATGGGGGGAAAAAAAAAAATTTTTTTCGCTCTTGCGAGAGTGTCCGCTCTCTAATATGAGATCATCCCATTGCAGCCCTCGGCCTCCGCCCATTGTAACGCATTTGGCCCTGACCCCCAGGGAGAGCAGTTTGAGAATCACTTCGCTAATTGTAAGGGTTATTTTCAACATGAACTCCTAGTGGGCAGATAAGTGGATTTATGTAGCCCATGTGCAAACCATAACATCATCCGGCAGATACACTGACCCCCAGCCCGAATCAGTTTATTGTCAGTCCCAAATTAGGCTAAAGTGTGAATTTTATTTTGTGGTCTGCTTACTTTACCATGTAATGCTATTTGCAGATAACAAAATAAGAAGGGGCGACTCGGGGGACTTTCGCCCTTGTACCCTCACCGGGTCTTACTCCTTGGATCCCACCAGGACCATACGAAGGGCCTGGGCCCCCAACGCCTTCAGAGGAAGGAACCACTTTGTGTTACCACAACTCCTTTAAGGCGGCTCAGTCCTCTCATGTTTAGTGTGTCCCCTTGGGGAACATTATGCCACCTAGTGCCCCCACTTCCAAAAAGTTTGGCGACACCTCTGAGCGAAGGTACCTGACCGGCTGTATTTTTTAGGGACTGATGACGCAAAGGGCCCTTTTTTGTTAGTCATTGGCTTAAACTTAAAATGGACCTTCAAGAGAGTATCGTGCACAGGCGCTCCGATTGAGTATAGGTTGGGCAAGGGTGCGTAGTAGTAACTAGCAAGCACTTCGACAGCATATACTAGTTACTGCCAATCTTACATGGACAAGTATTTGACACCCCAGTAATTTCTGCGGTTTCACCATTTGTTGTTGTATGTAGGCCTGTAGTACACAATTGAAGTGTCCAAGTTAATCCTTTTAAAATACCCTTCATAATAAATGGGCTGATTACCACAGTGCTGTATCTGCGTTCGTACATAGAAAGTACCACGACCTACGAAAGTGATAATTATTACGTACGTACGTAATAATTACTACGTACGTACGTGATAATTATCACATACGTACGTAATAATATCACGTACGTACGTAATAATTATTACCTACGTACGTAATAAAAAAAAATTTTTACGATGTCCTATCTAGAGCTTCGTAACTTCCAGTAAGGAGGAGTTTGCGACAAATTCTTCAAAACATTAGCCTAGGTTTACTTTAAATCTAAATTTGGCCTTTGACCTCAACCATCAACATAAAAAAAGATTGTTCTCAATTTTGTTTCTTCACATCATAGGGTTCAATGACTTCTCTAATATACTGATGGGCAAGTAATGTACAATGCAATTCATAGTTGATGGTGGTTTAATCGGTGACCAATGACTTTATCCATAACACATGCACACGTTTTTATGGTCAGATATCTACTCACAAAGTTTTAAGTTGATCGGAGTTACTGTCAAGGAGGACTTCACAATTTCTTCAAATTTCGGCAACGTAAACCTTTAACCTACATTTATTTTGGACCTTTAACCTAGACCCTTGACAATCATTATTGTGCTATTTTAATATTCGTCGTATCTTCCTCCACATATCTTGCTGATAAATGACCCTTCCTTGCATATCTATAGGCAAATAATGGCAAAACCGATGTAAAGATAGTTTGACTTTTGACGTATGGTATCATCTATTACTCATACAAACGCTTTAAAAGCCAGGTAGTTACTCACAAAGTTGACCGGCCTTACAGTTCAGAAGGAGTTTGTGAGACTTTTCTTTGGCTAGTTCCCACACAATCAGACTCAAACACTCACGTGACCCTCACATTCAGTCACGTACACAACGCAGGGAGCTGTTACTCGGAGTAACAGCTCCCTGCACAAAGGTTCGCGTTTTTGATGTTAAATGAAGTACAATATCTTATCTTCCTGTTTATAAAATGTAGGGAGATGATATATCAATGTATTTACCATTTTCCCCATATTCTGAATTATGTTCGCAATAGCTGACATTTTCGCAGTCTCTGACACAGAATCTAAGCCTCCCGACATGTATTCGTCTGAACTGTATCCATGATTCACAAAACTTGTATCAAAACTGTTGTGTTTTGATAGATCATCTCTCGGTGAATAAGGAGGTAAAAGGTCAGTTTCATCGTTATCGTCGTTACTGTCCTGAGATGATATCGTCTTGCTGTCGTCATACTCAGTATGTCTGCCAAAGATGACGATTGACGTAACAAGTATAATAACAAAGCACAACGCGACACCAACACCCAGTCCCACGGTCAGGGCTAGTGGTAGATCACGGACTGTTGATTGAACATATCATAAAAAGAATGGAAATGAAGAAGTTATGAAAAAAGTTAAAGTTCTGTGGTATACTTTGAACGACCTTTCGGTTCAACTCTTTCCACAACACTTAACTTCATTATGGTTGTTAGACACCACTTGCACTGGAAAAAGTAGAACACCATTATCATAGCACAACAACGGAGCTGTTTGAAATCCTGTCCTTTGTTTAGGGAAGGAAGGAAGATAGGAAAGGAAAGGAAGAAGGAATCATCAATGCCTAAGGGCATCGAATTATTAGAAGGTGGCGAGTAGAAGTGTTCCCAATGCTGCAAGTGAGATAAAAAAGGTCGGCCGAGGAAATGATGGCAATTACACCATACTACTCTACCACAGCATATCCCTTGATAAATAAAATATAACTTACAAGGCAGTCAATGACCACCAAGGACGAGACGATGAAATGTTTGCTAACACATCAGTTGAACTGCATATCAGAACTGTCGTTAAAAGGATCCCAAAATGACCGTTGGTCTTCATAAAAATCAAACAAGCTCTTTTATTTAAACACATGTTGCCCACTTGCCACATTAACGGTTCACAGTCACAGTGTTTCTCCCGATGTTACGGTTGATATAGTATTTCTTCTTCTGATGATCTTTATAGCACCTGCCCTTTACTGAAAGCAGAACACTTCTTTTAATCAGCAAGGTTCATCCGTATACTAAGTATCAAATTCAGAACTTTTTGCTTCTTGTGATTTACAATTATTCTGAAAGTTTGATGTTACATTGGGGACCTCAAATAATCTTTTAACTTCCTATAAGCAAGGACTTCCTGAACACAATGCGGACAAGTTCAAACATTCTTTCCTCTGCTTTTAAACAACAAGAGCATGTTTATTTGTTTTGAGAAGCAGGGAATTTATCAAATAAATATGGGACGTCAATCAAAACTTCCAAGTGTATCTCAGTTTGTTTAAGTAAATTTCACATTTTTAGTTCTAGCGGCGATAATGACTGTTGACCTTCACCAAAATAAGTGAGGTCTCTCTACTCAATAAAACTTTGCCAGTTACCTGCAAGGTATAAAGTTAGGTCAAAGCTTCCCTTATTGAGATATCGATTTGCAAGTTTTCACAGCGTGACCTCTACTGACTTCAAAAAACCTTTTACCTCCATCTTAAGCTGTATGGGTACTTGAATTCAAATGAAGAGTATCTACTGCCTTACTATAAAACCCTCAAAATTCACGTTCTTGAGATACTTACGGGGTTTTAACGCTTGACCCCTCCTGACTTCAGACAACTTTCCCCTTCTAACATGACCAATAAGCTTCTTAAAACTAACATTGGGCATCCACATGCTAGATCCCTCAACCGTTCACGTTTACGCTTTTTGAATTATTGTACTTACAAGATTTTTTTTACGTAATGTAGGTCTTTTACACACTCCCTCTCCCAATTAGATGTTGCACTGTCGTGGATGCTTGAAGTAGAACTGATTCTTTACAGGTACTTTTTTACACTGGATTGTATAAGTAGTGGAAGCAGTGATTCCCAATCATTTTGGGAGTGAGGGCTACGTGCAGAGGTTGTACTGTCCGGAGCTGCAGGCCACGGGAGAATCTTAGGCCTATAGAGAGGATATTCATTTGCGAGGGTAAAATGCACACTTCTGAGATTCCGAAGCCTTTTCTACGACAAACAGTGGCAGATGTACGATTTTTTCAAACGGAGTGGGGTAACCACCATGGTTGTGGCTAAGGTCTGAAAACTTGGCTTTCCATACACCCGAGATTGAAGAAAATTGTTCTCTAAACCACAAATTAAATTTGTCTCTACAACCAGGGGTGGTGAAAGGACTTGCGTAACGGGAGAGGGGGAAATCTCCCCGACGGGGCTTAATCCTAAAGTTCAGACAAATTCGACCTGGCTTCGGAAGGGACTGCACCAAAAAATTGGGGGTTTCTTGTGGATATTTCAACACACCTGTGCTGTGGCAGTGTGGATAAGAGCGATGCATGGCATTTGAAGCGATGAAGCTTAGCAACATGGGAGGTCCTCGACAGGGTCAAAGTAAGGTGGGTTTTTCCATCCAATAGCAGTTTACGGTTTTTCCACCTGAACTGGCCTTAGGGTAGAGACGATAAAATTATGAAAGAAAATTGTATGCTAATGTCGCACATAGAACAAAAATATTGAATGGTAATAATTTTGAACCTAAAGCCAGAGTAAACTAACTTAAATTTAGAGAAAAGTACAAAGAGCTCGCTAGTCGGAGAAGTTTACGAAAGAATTTTAGGTGAAGGGAAGAAAGCCTGTGTGCCGAATCTTTATGTATGTGGATATCGGTATTAAAAATCTATTTGCACGTACTACAGTAAGTGAAAGGAAGAGAAAGAAATTAACTGAAACGAAAGACAGAAAAGGAAAGAACGAAAAAAGAGGGGAAGGAAATCGCTCTGTAAATATCCTTAAGCAGCATTAAACAACCTTGCCGTTTGAGATATTCTTTGTTTGTTAAGTCTTAAAAGCAAGCCTCATCTAACTTCCATTTTAAAGGAACCCGAAACATAACTGTGACATTCCACAAAGAGATAATAATCACTCTGAATAAACAATATACAGACTCAATTTACAGACTCACAGCATCAACTGCCTCTCCTTCATTCGCTTAAATTATGGTTGTTTGTTAGAATAGTTACTTTAATTTTACAGAGAATAATTAATACACAGCTCTTAGCATTGTTTACTTGGAAACAGTTTTTTCATCATACAACACAAAATACCTTTTGGAACACAAGAAATGCCCGGTACATCGGGGAAGGTGTCGATGAAACCTGTTCTGCACGTACAACTATACGTAGACCCCCCGTGGTAGTGGCACTCAGCATAAACTGGATCGCAAACGTCTGTTTTTCCACATGCGTCCAAATTTATGATTTTTCCTACGAGTATACAATAACATTACAATAAATGTTTGCATCAATTTTTATTTCATGATGTTGTTAGGTGGATTTTTTGAGAACAATTTTAGTAACTGCATGACTAAGAACACAGTCAATCATACATAAGCTATAATAACTGAACAATATACATACGATTCATACACGGACTTCCATACAAATAGCATGAAAGCAATGGCTGTGCATTGTTAGTCATTTGTTACCATGATACCATATAATATTTTACACAAAAGCCCAGATTAAATGATTTGTAAACGAGCTGACTCCGAGGACTAGGCTTGAAAAGGCTTTATTTGTAAGTATTTTATAATCCGTAGATTTTTTTTATTGGATCTAATTTTTTACAGGCTTTATTCACATTGACAATTGTGCTTATTGCATATTCCGGGCCTGTTTGCTTACCTTCGGACTTTATTTCACTATCAAGGGTAAAGTTTAAAATTAAGTAAGGAATGGTGTAATGTTCCTGTTGTTCAGCTTCCGTAGCGATGATATCTTCCACTTGCTGCGGCGTTACATTCTCCTCTTTCTTGTACTTTGTCACGACATCGGTAATAATACTTCCATTGGAAAATGACTCTACATAGCAAGACACATATCCATTCTTCACGTTTGAACTGCGATTAGTCAGTGTGTATTCAAACTGAAAGTGAAAAAAAATCATAAATTTTCCGGGAAAAACGTGTTTCTAACAACGATGATTACATAATTTAGAGGAACACATAAAAATTTCCATGCCATGCAATGGAAAAATGAGGCGTGCAAATGTAGGTACCACACGTTATATGGATCCATGTGGATGACAATCTTCTCACTAAAATCTGGCAACACGTAAAGTCTTAGTTGTAATCATCGTTACAATATATACAAGACATTTTATTCAGCAGTTTTGCTAGGTATTACGTTTGACGTTACGTTAGACATTCCCTTTGACGTTTGTAGGAGCCTAGTGCTACGGCCATATCCTACACTCAAAGGAATGAACTGCTCTACTTGCTATTTGCCGTCAGGGGGCGATTAATAACTCAGATAACGATCATGCTGGGGCGACTGGAACATTTGAAAATAAGATACTTCCTTTAATACTAAATTCCAAACTAACTTATGTAATCTACACTTAAATAGCAATTTTCTTAAAATCAAGGAAGTTTAGCACCTCCCTTGTTAAATCGAGATAGAAGAATTAAAAAAACGAAATTTGCGCTCTTAACTTAATGACCATATAACAGAAAACTGCATTTAAGAATGTTTAATTTAGAAATTTTCTTCGTGAAAATTTCCAAAACACATTTCATAGCATTTTTCCAGAATGAAAAATATTTACTAGCTGGCAAAGTTGGGTATTGTAGAGTGGTCACAAATGCATGATCTGATAAAACTACGGGTTTTGTGCACTTATAGTGATTGCAAGATGTCAGAAAATTGCGTCTAGCAGGTTCTAATTCCACATTTTTCTTATAGCAAGACCGCGGTTTTTTGATACTTGAGTCCTGGGACTGGAATCTACTCCCCTAGGCCTAATTCGGGCAATTTAGACAATTTCGGTGTAAAACTAATTGGGCAAAGTAGCTTCTTTTATTGCCTAGGACAAACTATAAGCAAACATCAATAAACAATAGCACATTAGACTACTTTCATATGGTTTCAAGTATTTATTAACGAGTGGCTTTGAATTTCTCATTTGTCTCGTTGCATTGACAGATGTACTAGGAATGTATACCTTCTGTAGCCTCTCGTAGTTAGTGTAAAGCTTAGGCTGTTACGTGACGGAGATATTATGATAATAGACTAATGCACTGCCTACGAAGATGGAAAATATTTGAAGTCCATATACGTTTCATAGCTCACAATAATGTCAGGTAGACTGAAAGACATTAGTTCATTTCAACATTATGACACTATCTTCGTTAAACTGTAAAAGTTTTGCACCAAACTACGGAGAATAAACTCACAGCAAAACAAACTTGTTTCTGCAAATCTAAAAACTCCTTTGAAGAATTATCTGCAAGAGTCTCGTTGAAATGAGCATCCAAAGAAACTTCAGTAACAACAGCAATCGTTTCTTTAATTGGATAAGAATAAATAAAATCAAGAAACATTATTAAAAAATGGAACTGCGTTGTCGATCGTAAGCGGGTGCGTTTGCCGTTTTGATAACCGATGCCAAAGTATTCGGAATTACCTACTTGAGATGGTTCAAGCTTCGTCATATCAAGAATCAATCAGTACCAAGTTGTCTTACATAGGGTATATTTAAAGCTCACTCAATTTGCTAATGCAATTGACACGAAATAATGAACGAGTACCAAGTTGTCTTACATAGGGTATATTTAAAGCTCACTCAATTTGCTAACGCAATTGACACGAAATAATGAAAACGTAACCGTAATAATTTAGACAATAAAAGTTTAGAACGCAGCCATGATTGGTTCATTCCCGTCAAATCCAGTCATGTCACTTGTAAGGTATCAACGATTGAACTGATGTCCAACCAGTTACCAAATAAGTAACTTACCAATACAAACTCCTTCAAACGGTTCCAAACCAGGTGAACAGAGACATAATCTTGTTTCTTTATCACACACTCTCTGTGAATTGGTTTGGCACATTTCGCTGTTCCGACATTCTTTATTAACAAAGAAACGAATAGAATTTAGTACTACAGGGCTTTCTACGTATAATACAAAAATCAGAATTATTTGATACGCAGAATTCTCTCCTACTTTAAACCATGGAGCTTCTGACTGGAACGGAGATGAAACTACTTTGACTTTAATCTATGCCAATCCAATTAGACCCAGACATGCGTGAAGAGATAATCCTGTAATGATCGATGATTAGACTTGAGGCTTTTCAGTTCTTTTGTCTGGCACTTACAATTTACACTTCTCTTCCTTTGTAACCTCATTCATGTTTATGCTAACTAACAAATGGATTAAATAAAACAACCAATTGAGATCGAGGAAGTTACCGACAGCCTAATAAGAAATTCAGCCTGGGTAATAATTTCAAAACGACTGGTTATTACTTCGTAAGAGTAGATGCTGGTGCTAGAAGTAATGTTTATGTCATATGCAAATGAGCAGACTAGTAACGAGGCTATGCTTGCAGTTTAATTTTGATCAATTTCCGCATTATTCCGCATATACAAAGTGTATGTACATATTCGGCGTTTTAAAGGAATCAAAGCAGAACTTGTTTATAAGTGACACTACGCGATAAAACGAGCATTTTAATTTGCATTTAAAACGATTGGCAATTCTGAATTGATAGGCAAAATTCGCCGATGTGCTCTTCAAGATGACGCAGACGACATGAAACTGTTTTGTTTAGTTCCTAACATGGTTTAATCTTATTAAATCTTCTATTAAGTACAAAGGAAAGAGATCAGTGGTGAAAAATAGGTTTTTGAGTTTGACCCTCACGGTATCATAATCTTTTCAAACCGATTTGGGAAGTTTCTTCTCTTGCCCAAATATTAGCTCATTGTGTCAACCAGAACGTCCTTTATATCATTTTTTGCTGAAAGAAAACAGTACATGTTAATTTATTTCAGTCTGGACGTCGGAAGAGGGTGCCATGTGGTGCTAGTAGTCGTCAGAATGAAAGACCTTCATACGTTCTATTAGCAGTACATAACGATATCCGATATTGCTTGACCTCTGTTAAAGTGGAACATCGAAATGCAAGGTACAAGACCCTTCAAGGTTTAATCCTTATTGTGTTATCATGCGTATGAGGGTTTTTAGCAATGTGAAATCCGATGACTTATAATGACCTTTCATCAGTCAAAATAACTGCACTTTTTGAAAGCTATGCATAAGTGAATGATTACCTTAAAGCTTTTCGTCCTTAAATACCATTTTATTAAGGTTTTCACACTTTCATTCCAAATGAATTCAAATGACCTTCTCCCCCCTCCAAAAGCGCTGTAGACAGCTGAATGTTAAGTGAGAACGTTGCTGCGTTATATTTTTTGAAATATCGTGTCAATGGATTTTTTACAATTTGATTATCCATTACCTCAAGTAACCTTTGATCTCCATGAAAAACATGAGGCATTCCGAATTTAATGTAGAACATCCACATGCTACCTGTGAAGTCCATAAAAATCATAAGATATCTTGTTTCCAAGATTCTCATCGTTTGACATCTTGTGACCTAATATGATCTCTGACCAAACCCCAAAAAACAATAGGGTTCTTTTACTCAGTATATGGTTTTCACATCCTAAGAATTTCCCCAATTTCATTCTTTTTGAGACATCCTCTTAACCAACAGTTTCTAAGGTTTAAGTATTGTCATCCCGCTGTCCTCAGATGACTGCTTGGACATCCACCAGAAACAATATGGTTCCTTTCCTCAACAAAGCAAATGTACATAGTAAGTATTTTAAGTATTCATTGTTCCTGTCTTCTTCCTATCTTGTAATATCTTTTTCACAAGGTTTTCGGTTTCTGACCTCTTGTGATCTTAAATGATCTGTAACGTCACCAAATACACCTGGAACCAATAAGGTTATTATTCGCAATAGGAAAATCTATACACAAAGTATTAAAAGTGTCCATCAATCTTAGCTCGAAACTTCATGTTTGCGAGCTTTTTCAATTTTTGACCTCAAGGGACCTAAGTGACCTTTGACCTTCTCCAACGGCAGCTCCCTTATACCCTTACAAAAAAATGTGTGGCAAAAGTTCCAATACCACACGTGAAATACTGCATCGAACTGTGCAAAGCTATGGTGCGGTGTGGAGAGGCGTGAAATTTCTGTGATTTTTTGTGTGACAATGTGTGTCATTAATAAACAGTTGACACACTTTTCCGAAGTGCCATGCATTGACCAGCATTTGCACATTTTGAACATGAGGCAAGGTGTGGAAAACCGAAAATCACGCTTTGACACATATAACAGGAGGCAAACTGGGGCAAAGTAGGAAAAGTGTAAAGATGTGTGGAGAAGTGCGGTGCTGAGTAAAGTAAATTCAATAGTTCGATTTCGTTCACTGGCCTTGTTTGCCACACTTTGCCCTAGTTTGCCACATGTGTCAACTTGAGACAGCTTTTCCCACTTTGACCCAGATTTCAAGGTGTGACAATAATGCAGGGAAAAGCGTGGTCCTGTGTGTCAGATTGGTTCCAATACCACATGTGTCACCACGCATAACCACACTTTTTTTCCTTATGTATTTTCATATGCTCTGCCACACGTGATTATGTGTGTTCACATGTGGCATGCCACACTTTTTTGTAAGGGTATTGCTTAATACAATAACTTATTACACTATGTGTAAAAGGTAGCCACCATTTCTATGTCGAAATATCGTCGTTACAAGTTTTTTTTCTGTTTTTGACCTATGGTGACCTCAAATGACCTTTGAAATCTACAAAAACAATAGAAACCTTTTCTCAATACGACAAATCTAAATACCAGGTTTGCAAAGTAGTTACCATTGCCTCCTTGAAATATTGTATTAACAACGCTTTGCACGCGTTTCTTATTTTCACCTCTAATGACCTTAGATGAACCTGTACCTCCTAAAAGCAATTCGGTTCTTTTCTTGGCATGACAAATCGATACACTATGTATTATAAGTATCCATCATTTCTATATTGAATTACCGTGTTTTCAGATTTTGGGTTCTTGAACTCTGGTGATCTTAAATGACCTTTGACCTCTACCAATAACAACACGAGTTTTAAAAGTACCCATCATTGGTATCTTGGTATATCGTGTTTACAACCCTTACAAAAAAGTGTGGCATGTTAAATGTGAACACACATAATCACGTGTGGCAGAGCATATGAAAATACATAATGAAAAAGTGTGGTTATGCGTGGTGACACATGTGGTATTGGAACCAATCTGACACACAGGACCACGCTTTTACCTGCATGATTGTCACACCTTGAAATCTGGGTCAAAGTGGGGAAAGCTGTGTCAAGTTGACACATGTGGCAAACCAGGGCAAAGTGTGGTAAACGAGGCCAGTGAACGAAATCGAAGTATTGAATTTACTTTACTCAGCACCACACTTTTCCACACATCTCCACACTTTGCCTTCTTTACCCCAGTTTGCCTCCTATTACATGTGTCAAAGCGTGATTTTCGGTTTTCCACACATTGCCTCATGTTTAAACTGTGAAAATGGTGATCATTGCATGAAACTTTGGAAAAGCGTGTCAACTATTTATTAATGACACACATTGTCAAGCAAAAATTCACAGAAATTTCACGCCTCTCCACACCCCACCATAATTTTGCACAGTTCGACACATTATTTCACGTGTGGTATTGGAACTTTTGCCACACAATTTTTGTAAGGAAAGCGAAGCGCCCGTCACAAAGCACACCGCACACAGGCACACAAACGCACCCATACACATCCATACTTACACACACACACTAGCCCACATGGTTGCATAGATTTCTTTTGCTTTCTGCAAGAAATAAAACAATGGACTTGCATTACCGAAAGAAAACTTGTATGCTTTGAATATTTATTTGACCAGTTATCAACAGGTTGATTGCAACATTTTACTCGGTGAAATTACGCCCAGCCGAATGAGCAACGTGGTATCACCATGGTGGTGCTACAAGCTTCGAGGTTTAACTCGTTATGTTATTTTGAAGTATTCATCATATAATATTATTGTTTTATTACTTTTCTCAATACATTGTTGAAGATATGTTTTTTTACTAAATATTGCAACTGAAAATTCATCAAAGAAGAATAAAATTTTAATTCTGTTATAGGTTATAGTACCTCCACAATCCGGAAATTGATGAGACCAACCGTCGTTTCCTTGACAATGCATTTCTTGGATGAATGGATCTAATGCAAGCGACGAATTCTTACAACTGAGATAAACTTCTTCACCTTTACTGTATGTCTCATATTCAGGAGTGTAAGAAATTTCATCTTTACTCTTAAGAGAGGAAGAGTTGCAGAATTCAGAAATGGTGTCTAGATTTAACAGAAGAAAGCACAACAGAAAGAAAGCGAGTTTCAGATCATATCTTTGATTGTTGTGTAGCATGCTGTTAAGTAAGATTGATGGTAAATTATAAAACGTGATTAACTTTTAGTCTTAACTTGCAGGGTTCGTGAGATGTATACTGATGAAGGAAAATCCTCATTAATTTGAAATGGTCCGTGATTGTTCTACAGTTTCTGATGTTTGTCCTTCATAACTCACTTTTATCTGGTTCTTTTCTTGTTGAAACAATTGTTTATGCAACCTTAGAAAAGTACTCTTTTCTGGAATAACATGTCAGGAGGAGAGGGCTTGCATTGCCAACTCATCTATAACAATGCCTCCGTGACTATATCTTGGAAAAAACTATTACGGCTTTGCGGAAAAAAGAAAAAAAAAACAAAGGATATAATGCGAGTAGTTCACGAGTGACATCGCAAATTATTGGACATACGGAATATAACTTCAAAATTTTAAAGCTCAGCCCGGCAAAGTCTTGTGAAGACAAAGTTTCACGGCACATTCCCAAACCTTAATAACATTTACACATGCATGTATTGTTTCTCTTCTGAGGCTCCGAAAATTATAATAACTTGGTGTTTTTTCAAGTAGGCACACATTTATTCACGGCTTGGAAATCTTAGGGGGACAACTGCCCCCTTCCAAACCCTTAACCCTCCCCCACA
Organism: Holothuria leucospilota; assembly: GCA_029531755.1. Lineage (NCBI taxonomy): Eukaryota > Metazoa > Echinodermata > Holothuroidea > Aspidochirotida > Holothuriidae > Holothuria > Holothuria leucospilota. The sequence goes on along the minus strand of CM055972.1, from coordinate 32,306,355 downwards.
GTCCACGGCCCTACTTTGAAATAACGTTGACGATATTCTTCATCGAATTTGAATTTTTTTCATCAAATGAAACGTATTATAATGAATACGCCGTTGAAGGACCCCATGCAACCATCACTAATGCTTTCATTTTGGGGAAATTTTACTTCAGACTTTTCTGAAGGACAAACAACCTAGATGAGATATAAATGTACTCAGAATTACGAAAGAAGTTACAAACTTGATTGTGACATTTTGTCAATGCAATGAGCAGAGGAGAAAAGATGTTTTATGTAGTTCTTTTGCACAACGTTTTACGGATGTAAAGTTCACTGGTACAAGGAGAAACGCGAAAGAGGTGTAAACGAATGGCTAGGTTTTGACATTTAACAGTATCTTGACAAAAATGTGCCAGCGCCGGAAAAAAAATATGTGCCAGCGCCGGATAATAAAAATAAAATAAAAAATAAAACAAGCGAAAAGGAAAGTACTAAAGTCACTTTAAGGTGCCTATCTCTTTCCCATTGCGTTTGCACTGTAACAACGTGACATAGACAAAAAGTCGCTTTTATCATTAAATAATAATTTAGGCCAGCCTATAAACTGTGGATATAGATTTCTCTCCCAAACTCATTACAGTTTAGTGGATGTTGCGTCACGGGAAGATTAGCAAATTGCGTTGAACGAATTTATGTACTATAAAAGGGGCATTTTAATGTGAGAACTTGCCTATCTTTCTACGATTTATTTTGTGCCCCCACCCCCCATTTTCCCTCTGAATACTACCCCTTGTCATGTATAAACGAAAGTACAGTTACTTCAGGCTAGCGGATATACAATTATAACGGGTTAAATGTACTTACCAGTACAAGTTGGAAATGAGCTCGGGGAAAACTCTCCCAGTGTGCAAATACTACTCTCACTTCCAACCAATGTCCTGCCGTCGGAACAAAAGAATGTTATCGTGTCTCCGTCATCATAACTGTCTCGGTCTGGCTCAAAATCAACTCCTTCAACTTGGGGTCTTTCGCATCCTTTAGCTGAAATTTTAAATTTTTAATGAATTCCTGTTTTAAAATGTTTTTGTTTTTACAATTATGTTTACCATTGTCTATCGCTGTTTTAAATTTTTTTTTTTTGGTTTTACAATTATGTTTACCATTTTTCATCGATGATGTGACATCCAAACTATACTTTCATATCCATTTGGATTGGCTTAGCCTATTGGTCTCCTATTAATCGTTTGCTTGACTTTCTCTTCTAAAAGGTGAAATTAACGGCCAAAATTGTATAAGAAAATGCTTAATCAAGAAACCGGTTAAGCCATCTTGGTGTAAAATATAAATTTAGATCATTGTGGTTTATTTATTGAAAACTTTCACTGCAGCTGTAATTTATTTCCCTAAACATTCTTTTAACTTTGGACATTGATGTACTTCACCCATACGTAACACTCTCAAAGCTTGATACAATGTGTTTTATAGCTTATAGCACCTTATAATATGATGATTTCTTCACATTGAGAATTGCTTAGGGTTTAACGCCCAGAATCTGTTTATTTTGGAATTCGTTAAGTATGATTATGCTTAGATTTCATTGAGGTGGTCAGGATAAAGTGCTAAAGTTTATGAAAGTAAGGATTTAACTTTTGTGTAAGTTGCTTACTCACCTTCACAAGATGGCGGATCCTCTGATGGTAGCCATTCACCGAACATGCAAGTTGCACTTGAGCTTCCAGAACGTGTAAGTCCCTCAGGACATGAATAGAGCACTGTGGAACCATTTTCATACCTATATTTGTATGGCTCCATGATTACGTTGTAGTCCTCTGGATAAGGATTAGCACATTCTTTGACTGTTTGAAGAGGTAAAATGATTTTTTCAATGCCAGTGACCATCACTTACTGAAGAATTGATTTTCCCAGAAAATTCATATGATAACCGAAGACGGCTTATTACCTCATAGACGTTTATTAACAATTCTGACTCCTTTGAACATTTTTCTTGTGGGTCGTTCGGGGTTTGCGTTCCTAACGATTGGGGAAATCGCAAATATTTGCATCTAAAAACTGCCTATAAACAGTTACTCTTAATGTAGAAACAAGAGGGCAGTCGAAGGAGTTGCCTATCTCTTTCCCATTCCCATTCACTTCCTCTAACTGCAATGACAGTAAACGCATCGAAATGATGTCGCTGGAGGATTCTTTACAGAGACTAACTTGTAATATACAGCCCCAAATATACACAAGCCAGAACTACATTATCCAAAACCTTTTCAAAAGAATAGGCTAATTGTTATCTTGAATACTGTACGCATGCATCTTGAATACTGTACGCATGCACTGAATGATCTTTAATATTCCGCGACCTTTACTTTTAGAACAGGAACAACTTTTTGAAATTATCCAAAAACAAAACAAATATTCACATAAGCAGCTCTCCGTAGTAGCGAAGGGAGGAAGAGGCAATGGCCCACACCACTTTGCAATTCATGGTCTCCCATTTTACATTAGAATAAAGGAATAATTTGCTGTACGATGTGATAACGATGGCAACACTCCTTTTATCTCACAAATGTCCCAAATTTTTATCGGGCCCCTCTATAACTGGTCAAATAGTTTAATATTGTGCAAGGCGTCATGACTTCAAGTTATCTCCTACAAAATATCTCACAGCCTGTTTTGAATGAGCAATGTCAATTCAAAACAAATCTATGGAACCTCAAGGCGTCTGTAAGACGTCCCAGTTTTATCAGAAACTTAAGTCCCTGCGCTTTTATTACAGGGCAAGCTGAGTGTGGAAAGATTTTCTTAGAAGAGAGGAAAGGGAATTCAGACCCCAGTCAAAATTTGGGGTGGGGTGTTTAAGAATGTTTTCTTCTCTTATTCTTCAAGAATGAAAACTTTACAATTTCCCCTATGTCAAATTTCAAAATGTTTCTATAAAATATTAAAATCGTGTAATACATAAATATCTGAAGGGGCCCAGGCAACGTAATGGAAGGCAAACGTTGGGTGTACACAAGCGTCATGCTACTCACTGTAGTCAGAGGGTAGCATGGGTGAGTAGTCAGGTGTTCGACATGACCTGCTTACCAAAAACTTAAAATGACCCCGTATGTCCATATGACGGTAATTTTGAAACTTGTTAGCCTAAACTGTTGTAAAAATCTTTTGATCTTGGCCTGTGGTGGCATTTGAAAGATTTACAGGTCATTTGTTTTTCTTTGGAATGAAACTATAGCCTAGGATACACAGGACTAGTAATTTATTCCCTTTGTACAATTTATTCCCTGAGCTAGGCCTAAGCTGTCCAGTGTTCTATTATTGTGGCGGCAGGCACATGTCAGCAGGCGATGTGAATTTGTGGCTTCAGAGATTGTTTGCCACATACACGTATGGGCGTGCACGAACCTAACCACATTTGACTATATGTCTTAACTGAATAACACAATATTCTATTTAGCCTGAGCACAAGGGTGTGGACTTAGTAACAACAACATTTTGAAAAACAAAACAGGGTTTCTTGAATAAATCATTGTCGATGGAAATGTTTATGCCCCTAATTGCAGGTATTTTTAAAATTAAGATTTCTTGAACATATATAGGATCCGTACGGATCAATCATTGAGTAGTATATGTGAATTCGCAAAAAAAGAAGAAAATATCGAAATCAGTCAAACTTTTTCAAGACGTTGATACCCTAATGATATAGTGGCAGATATTGCTGACCTAGTAGGTGAATCCCCAAAGCGACCAAATCGTCATCAAACTGCGTTCTAGAACGAAACTAGATAGGATACGGTCTTTGGTCTAAGTGTACCCTCATCCTTTTTCCCTTGAAACCAAGATCCATCGTTGCAATCGCTTTTGTGCTTATTAGTGTTTATAAATTAGCAATCCAAGAATTCTTGCATGGTCTCTGTTAGTTCATCAGGAACCAGGCATCAAACACAGAATAGCCATTGAGAGGTGCAAGAGGTGGGAAGGGAGGGGGAGGCAAGTTTCTTTCTATCTTACAAAGCCCCCATGTCACAATCGGAAATGTTTGCCACCTTGAATATTTTTTGAAATGCACGCTTTTCAGTACATAATGATTCTTGTATGAGCAGTTCAGAGACCAACCGGTAAATGCAATCCAAATAATAAATGTTTTGTTGGCACTTCACGCCCGTCAAATACAGACAGATGTCTCATTATTACCGATTGTTGTAAGATAACGTAAGTGGAACTCTCTCATCACTACTTTTGCACGACAAGTTGAGTAGAATTTTAATTTGTTTCTGTCAAAAATCATTGCAACCGCTTTCGTACCAAATAGCCTACCACCGTCACATAAACTCGACCAACCTTTAGTCTGAGGAATTATTAAATTTTAAAAGATGATCAATTGTGATCGTTTTGCGCATTGCCCTTGACAAATGTATACAAATGATAGCGTCACTCTAATAGCCACAGTTTTGTAGATACCCCAAAGTTTCCGTGACTTTACCGAGGGGAACTCACCTGGTCCTTGGCCATCAGGTTGCTGTAACTAAGAATCATTGTTGAAATAAAAAAAATTCTCAGGTGAATTTTTCAGACCTCAATTAGTTTGTGTGCATTTATTGCCAAGCTCGCTGGCAGGGGAGTAACGACCTGGGGTCACGACGGAAGAGCGCAGATCGGCTCAGTTGTGACACTAACCACAATGACAACATTTTGTTTCGCAAGGCCGCTGAAGCATTAATAAAAGACTTCTTCGAAACTTTCATAGCGCCGTAACACTTTGAAATATGCAGCACAGTACTATTTCTCACTTTAGGGAGGTTTTTCTAAAATCTTCGAAAGGGTACGGGTTTTCTCTTCATCATGTTCCAACCCGTCCAAAAGAAAGCACATACTTTGAAACCAAAACTCCGAAAATACTTTCAAGAGCAAAACGGGCGCCCTTTTATACAAGTGATGGTAATTTTATTTCGGCAAATTTTGATCCTCCCCCTCCTCAAAAATTGGCTAGTTACACCACTGAGAATCACTATATTTTAATTTTACTGTTGAATTTTGTACTTGTCTCCTGGGGACGGGATAGCTTGTGTTCTCTGTTCTTGGTATAGCCACTCAGTGGACGGGAGCCAAAATAAATGCCACCGTGTACAAACACACGATTGTCAACATTAAGTACACAAAGTAAAAATTCCTTGTCGAATATGATTTAGCTTAAAGCGTTAAATCCATTTAGGGGCCCCAACGACAGGGCCGGGGCCGCATGAAGTCCCAAAGGCCGCGTTTGATCATCACTGTATTAGTAAATTTGCATTATAAAGCGATCGGATAGTGTAAGAAATTTCTGAATCTTTTAAGTCTTTGCACTAGATGTGAATATACTCGTACAGAATTCCAGTTCAACATGCAGTCGTAACACACGTCCACCAGGCAGGCATTCAGGCCATCTGTTTATTTTTGTAGTAAAGTTGTATGCACATTTTTATACGTCATAGCATGCACGGCAATACTGCTAGCAATGCCGCACGTAGTGGCCAGCAATGACTTCCATGGAATTTGGTACAGAACAGATCACTGAGCTGAGTGAGCAGTACTACAGCAAATGCAAGGCAATGCATAGATTATGCACGTACCCCTATGGGGTCGGTCGGCCATCCGGGTCTTTTTGTTACCCTAGCAACTTCGGAGTAAAAACAACAACAGACTGCAGTATGAACATATGGGGACACTTTTCGCGCGACACTTCTGGAGTGAAAACAATCCCTGGACTAGACTACGTACCGAATACGCGCACAACGTTGTTTTCACTCCAACATATTGTTGTCGTACGCAAAATGTACTTAAATTTGCTCAGGACAGTCTTCAGTATCGCCATGGAACGTGATCACGGGTCGCCATTTCGTATACAGTACTAAAGCTATGCAGTCGAGCCAAAAATCATGTTGCCATTTGTCTATCGAACATGATTAAAAGTATAGTATGTTTTAAGATCTGAATGTGAGCAATTCTCCAAGGTGACTTCATTATGTTCCCAGATTTACTTGTACCGCCATACGGAACGTCAAACTTAGCACGGGCAACAAGTACTTTATTTACCTAATTTAAGTATCGGTCAAAGAGTAAAATGATTTGTTCCTTTCTTTTAAAAAAGGTTTCGTAACTTAGCTGTTAGCGATCAACTGAGCAAACGTGTACGAGTAGGCCTATGTGTAGGCTACATGCGTTGCATTTAAAGGCATTGTCTGGTGGCATTTTGTAGGGTCTTATAGGAAAGGTAATATTTTTTATTACATGTCATCCAAACCCCATACCAAAACTCTATTCCTAATTTAAGATATCCCTTCCGAAAGACTAGTTACTTTTAACAAGAAATACCTCCAGATTTCCTCAAGATCACAGAACATGAAGCCAGGTGGGCAAATTGTCTGAGATTTCTTTTGTTATTCGTTATAATTGGATACCTTGTTTGTCCTTGAAATTTGATACCGTTGGAAATTTTAGATGCTTTTCCGTGTAGATATAGTGTAAAACTGTGCCATACGTATCGCACAGGAAATAAAGTTATGAAATAATCAATTTAGTGATATCAACATTATAAAGAAATACAAAAGCTACATCTAATCAATTTGCCCGGATGACATGACAGATTTCCCATCACGCACTGTAGAACATGAAAATAAAGCATTTCTTCAAAAATTCATATCTTCCAGATGCAAGATGCTATAGAGATGGGACAGAAAATTTTTCGCTCAGTTTTTCAAAACATCAAATTTTGGTCACTAGAACATGCTTTTGAACGCTTTGTAACGATCACATATGGAAATATAACTTAAGGTATCCTTAAGGTATCGACAGCAATGAAAAGTACTGCGCAATCCAGATTGTGGCCTCTTGAGAACCCTATTTTTTCGGAAGAACTCCAGATACCAACCTTACTCTACCTTGTACATTTGTTGTGAATCAACAACAAAAAAATGTCCTCTGTGAGTTTTTCTGGACGAATACGCAACAAAATTGACCAATTTTTTTTAAACAACTCAGGTTCAAAACATTTTTAACTTTGACCGACACTTTGTGTACACCGGGTACATGTTGAGGGCAATAAGTTTGACGTCCAGTATGGCTGACTTCGTTTCCGTCACGTTTATTATTAACGTCAGTGAAAATCTCTTTACTACTAACGACACAAGAGTGAAAATCTCTATTCTACTTATCTAGGCTACCATTCATTGCAACTGCTTATGAAAAAGTCACAATTGACAATATTTTTATATGGCTTATGACGTATCCTTTTTGGATCATTAAAGTGACAAATCACCGAACAATTGAAAACAGTTGATTTCTCTAAAGCAGTATCCTATACTATTTGGTTGATTGCTAGATCGAAATGACGTACACCCACAGAGGCCTATATTAGTTTGCATTGACAATTTGAGAGTCGTTTGGAAGCAGATTTACACTCTTTTATCTCTGAGCGGATACTGATATATAAATGCCCGACTTATGGTAACATGAAGACCTAAAATTACTTTACATTATCATAAAATATTGAATATTACCCTACCGCATCATTCTCCACTGAAAACTAATGGAGTTTCAAAACGAGTGCCCTCGCTCAACCTTAGATGAAATTTGGAAGTGATAAAAGTGTTGAATGAACAGTGATATGTTTACTCCCGACAAAGATCCTCACCTGTACAAGTGGGTTCAGTACCCATTTCCCAAATGCCAAACTGACAAATTGCACTCGAGTCTCCTTTGAGGTCATATCCAGACGGACAAGAGAACATAACTGTTTCATTGTGTTGAAACTCTGTATTATCAGGCATAATCTCCATTCTCGTATCGTCTAAACTTGGCTTTTCACAAGGAGAAGCTTCAAAATAAAGTTTAAAAATAGGAAACTCGTTTCATCCTTTGAGTCTATTTTGTGATTTTTGCACAAAATACAAGCCCGAATAAACATATTTAAGTTAACAGTTATTCCCCTTATTGTGAATTCCTTTTGACGCATTTCAGTCAAAATCAGAGAGTGGGGCATACCCCTACAAAAAAAACGTGTGACATGCCACCCCTTATTGTGAATTCCTTTTGACGCATTTCAGTCAAAATCAGAGAGTGAGGCATACCCCTACAAAAAACGTGTGACATGCCACTTGTGAACACACATAATCACATGTGGCAGGGCATATGAAAATGCATAAGGAACAAGTGTGGTCATGATTGGTGACACATAAGGTATTGGAACCAATCTGGGAAACAGAACCACGCTTCTCCCTGTATGATTGTCACACCTGAAAATCTGGGTCAAGTGGGAAAAGCTGTGTTAAGTCTACACATGTGGCAAACTACGGCAGAGTGTGACAAACAAACCCAGTGAAAGAAACATAACTATTGAGTTTACTTTACTCAGCACCACACCTCTCCACACATTTCCATAACTTACCACACATTACCTACTTTTGCCCAGTTCGCCGCTTTACATTTTTCAAAATGCGTTTTGGGGTTTTCCACACATTGCCTCTAGTTCAACCTGTGGAAATGCGGGTCAATGAATGGCACTTTGGAGATGTGTGTTAACTGTTTATTAAAGATAGACATTGCCATGATTGTACAAATTCGCCGAAACATCTCTTCACACCCCACCAAAGTTTTCTGTAGTTTGACACAGTATTTCACAAGTGGTATTGGTACTTTTTCCATAATTTTTTTGTAAGTGTATTGTTGAACTTGTCATTACGCGTTTAAAAATGGGTATTTTCTAACAATTTTGTAAAGAGCGGTTTTCATTTGTGCTATTATACCATTTACCTTTCCTAGAAATGAGGTCACTTACGTCTACATGTGTGTTTCAGCTCTGTATCCCAAACACCAAGCTGACAAATTGCACTGGAGGTTCCCTCAAGTTTAAATCCACTGGGGCATGAAAACGTCACTGTGTCGTTGTGCTGATATACTGCGTTATCGGGTGTGATCTCTACTGTGGTATCGTCTGGATTTGGTTTGTCACACGGTGAAGCTTCAGGATAAAAAGTAAACCTGCGTTACTTAAAACTTGTTGCAATGTAACCAAGAAATACCTTTCTGAACTAACACAAGTTTTATATAGACATCTGCTTTTGTGTGGCGTCTAATGTTTATAAAAAACGTTTAGATAAATTAAGAATAGGATAAGAGAAGAAGCAGTGGAATTTTTCACCTTGCATGGAGATTTGCATTGTCTCCTATAAGTTTAAGAGAAATGTTTTAATATAAGTTTGTGCAATTGCTATTTTTTGAGCATGGTCACTTACGTCTGCATGTCTGGTTGAACTCTGTATTCCAAGTACCAAACTGACAAATTGCATTGGGGTTTCCTATTAGGTAATAACCAACAGGACAGGAAAGCTCCACTGTGTCGTTGTGCTGATACTCCGCATTATTCGGTATGGGTGCCACTCTGGTGTCATCTGGACTAGGTTTGTCACACGGTGAGGCTTTAGAATTAAACATAGAGCTCCATTTAATAATTGCATCTTCTTGTATATGACCAGTGACGTAATACCTTACTGAGTAGAAATAGGCCTAACATATAATCACCTGCTTTTTGGTTGTTTCCGATAGCCAGAATTAGTATAGAGAATTAAAAAAAAATGGTTAAGAGGATTTTAATGTAATAAGTCATTATAAGGAGATACGTAACATTTTAATTTCGTGATATTTGCTTCTTTTTGTTATTTTGTGATTTGCAACAGCTTGTCAAGTAGAACCACTTACGTTGGCACGTTTGGTTCAGCGCTGTATCCCAAGCTCCAAGTTGACACATAGCATTGGCGGCTCCCGTCAGGTTATATCCAACAGGACAAAGAAACGCTACTGTATCATTGTGCTCGTATTCTGTGCTGTTAGGTTCGATTTCCACTCTGTCATCATCTAGACTTGGTCTGCCACACGGTAAAGCTTGCCAAGAATTATCAGAACAGTTTGCTTACGTTCAAAATCTTTTACTGAATTAACATGACTGAAAACATTAGTTCTTTAAGCATGACAAATGTTCATATCAATTGCTGCAAACATTTTCATAAGTCTCAAAAAAGTTTGGAGAAGAACAAACAAGGTTATGGAATCCGTCTATACGTTATATTTTTCATAATTAGTAAAACCTTAATATTTAATCAGAAGAGTTTAGCACAATATAAGTTTCGATTACTGTATATAAGTTCCGATTACTGTTCACCTTGACCCAAGCACAGGGCCTCAAACGTTTGACAAATGTCGACAATCTTACTCTTAGTGAAAAGGAGTCAACCCTATTTCGGATTTAGCCATGTGGCCAATTTACTGTTTAACTTTATTTTACTTGTAGCTTGGCCTGTTTTTTATCTATTCTTGATATTTTCAAAGGGGTAGTCAGTATTTCAATTGGATATTGGTGCACAAGATATGAGCCATCACAATGATACAGCAGGATGTGTAAAGTTTATGTTCTACGACATAGGAGACAAGGTCCCGCCAAACCACTTATGGAGCGGAGAGAAATTTAAGTAAGTATGGAAATGTCTTTTCAAAGATAAAGACTCTTCATAAATTATCGGTTGCTGCTAAGCCAGACAAACCATTGGTTTTCTAAATAATGAAATAATTACCGAAACATTCTGGCTCCTTGTAAAGATCCCAGCTGGCAACAAGGCACGTTGTACTTGAATTACCGACCAGGCTATAACCTTCTGGACATTCAAAATATACTATTGTTCCATTTGGATACTTGGGGTAGTCGGGATCCAAGATAACAAGACCATCCTCCAATGAAAACCGTTCGCATGAAATATCTTCAAAAAGATGTGAGGAAAAACATTTATGTGTTTTAAGACATGCGCACATATAAGAAATACTAATACTACTAACCTGAGAGAGACCATAAAAGTTGCAAAATTACGAACTGGTCATCCAATTTGGAAGTAAGATTGTTAGAGCATTCAAATAAAATCAAGACTTTGTGTAATGTGTCTGCTTTTAGTGCATACTATGGAATCATGGCCCCATCGAATATAAGCTTAAAACAGTGGTTTGTAGACATCACTAGTTTAAATTACATTTTAGCGTTGTCAGTTTGGTTATAGTGATAAGGACAAATAAACTGTGTCGTGTTTATTTTCCCTTCAAACAATTACAATAATTTCGTTACGTTAATTGATTTTGTTAAGAATTAATTAAGTGTCATAATACAATTGTGACTTTATGCTAACTCCTTGTTTTCGGCTAAACCTAAAATCGTGAATGATTTATCAAATTAGCATGTCATTGCAAGGATGTTTCATCTTATACCTAGAAAGAAACAACAACATGGGTTTGATGGAGCATTAGGTGGTCTCTTTTCCCCCATCGTACTTGTTTATGAAAACTGTGTGCAGCTGGCAAAAAAGGGTTTTATGGATTTTTTTACTCACAGTGGTATGTATTGTGCAGTCTACTTTTCCTAGTCACAAGTAAAGTCGTTTGTACATCAAGTCGGTGCCCTCATTGCACAAAATTTGTGTTCAAAGGCGCGTATTTGACACTTAAGGCCTACAAAGTAATTTTCAATTCAAATCACGCTTTCAAATAAGTAACAGAAACCTTAAAAGAATGCAACGGTAGACTCTAAAGTATATTCTTTTTCCGTGAGCATAAAATTCTTTTAAATAAGACATTTAATGACGATGTGCGTTTTGCAACTTATATTTGCAGACATAAAATTAAAAACAGAGAGTTTGAAATTGATTTGTATATTTACTCTCTATATGGCAAGAGGGTTCCAGTTGTCCATCCCAAACGCCAAACTGACATATTTCAGTCTTGTCTCCAATAAGTTCGTATCCATCCGGACATGCAAATGTCACTGTTTCGTTATGTTGGTATTCCGACTTATTGGGTGAAATTTCTACCATGTCATCATCTGTACTTGGCATGTCACATGACAAAGCTTTAAAAGAATTAAAAATGTATGTTAATATCGAAACGTGCTTACCTTTTATAGAAATAGATGGGTAATTACCACAAATTAAGATTACAGAGGTGATTGTGATAACTTAATACAAGTTAAGGAAAATATTTTGTATGCAAAATTTGTATGCTTTGAAAATGGATGTTAAATTTCTGGTCCTGTTCAGAAGTTTGGTGTCGCTGCTGGTAAACAGTAAGATAACTTGAATTACATTCACTAATACTTATAAGGGCATAGTTTTCTCTTAATGGCACAGCTAGATAAACTAGATTCACTTTTCAGGTGGTAGAAAAATCGATTGCATAAGATCTGAAGGACCTTTTATTTTTTACCAAATATTAGTATCAGTGGGTGTAATCTGTTAATAAAGCGTATCATATATGTTCAGCTTGCCAAGCAACTTGGACGAATCCAGCCAAAATAAAACCAATTCCGGTGAATACACCAAGTTTACATCAGAAAGTTACATGAATGTTACAATGGAGATTTTAAATATATTTTAACATTTATTCAACCAATTAGTGTCTACTTATGAAAACGAAACTAGACATTACAATTAATGCCTTTACAAGCTTAATTACTTTCAAAGTTCTAGGTTAAAATATAATAATAACAGGTCTGCAGAGGTGTTCGAGCCAGGAGCTGGGGGCCTGCAGCCCCTCCGGGTTCAGGTTAACCTTGGCTGTTTCGTGGGCGCTTACTCGAACAATGCAGGTTTTATAAGGCAAAAAACTATTTACCTACGGATAGAAATATCCTGTATGCCTATGCCAGTCTACTAAGAAGCTTCCATTGAATCAGTGATTTCTCATTACACGACTTTACTAGGTCTCAAGGTGTATACAAAGACAACGACAGCAATTAAACAGGCTCTTAATTAGCTCTATGTACTTCCAATCGCTGTGAACGATGCTACGGCCGAGTAGATCTAGGCAGTGGCATTTGGAGCAATGATGTTCGAATCCGATGCAGTGGTTGCCCTAGGATTTCCCCGACGGAGGGACTATAGCTAACCCAGTGGGGGCTTAAACGTTTTCACAACATGGGACCAGTATGTGGTCCATACATTGTCACCAAAACATCAAGACTTAATATTTGTATGACATTTTCCATTTGCATATGCATTTTCTTGAAAAGGCGAGACCATTAAGATGCAGGCTGACACTGAGTTTTCTGGGATTTACGATAACTGTAATCACCTTCAGTAAACGAACCTTTCATTTAAAATGTGATCATTATACTAACACGGCGATTACAATACATATACAGAAACCAAGTGTTTGCTACGCTAACAAATACAAAATACGCACATCAAGAGCTTTCAGTGTGTTCATCTGAAAAGTTCTCAAGCTTGTTTTTGGAGAAAAAATAACTCCGAAAATATTGCTTTAAAGTAGGGGTAAACTTTCTGTAAGAAGTGGTGTCTTAAAAATGGGGGCCGTATGCAACCAAATTGTACCGGTGTGCCAAGTAGCCGATGGTCCGGATACCGATATTTGACTTCGCATCGTCGGCCGATACCGATCGAACCGATATTTGAGGATTGTGCAACTATATACACTACAACATAGGCTATTGACCACTGCCACTACGTGTGGTGTCATTCTTAGTAAATAAGCGTTTGCACGGCGCACTAGGTACCCCGCCCGATGTTCTGTTGCCCCGTTCCATATATGACCTACTAACTTGACTCCTATATATGTCTGAGAAAAGCATTTCCTGCTCATCGTTTCCCCAGATAAATTTGAAAATTAAAACCATTCATGTTTTTTGTGCAATATCAAGTGAAAAACATACAATATTCACAAAATTAATCATTACGGAGTTGTTCTAACTTCCTTGTAGTGCCGCGTTTAATTAAATCCTTCCGATGTCACTCTGTGATCCTGTTTCGTGATTCCTACAACAATGATCTCCTTCTGCCAGCGGCATGCGCTGCGATCGTCCTATGACCACACTATGCATAAAGTGAGCTACCTAACGTCAAGGCCCATTCCCATAGCAAAGCACATCGTTGGTCGTCAAAAACATCACAAGGTCATAATTTTGTAGTAAGCTTGTTTACAAGATTCCGATCAGCCATTGGCTGTTGAATTATCGGCTCATGAATAAATAAAGTTGACGAATAAATAAAGTTGAAACCCGTGTACTAATTAATGTAAAACATCCAAATAGCTGTGCTTACGTTTCTAAAACTTGAATCTGTTTTGGTGTTCAAATCTTTAGGACAAAGATTATTTCATAAAGCCGCTCCTCCTTCTCCTCCCCCTCCTCCCAAAACATTTATTCTAATTTGTAGTATGAATGATATTAACATTAATTTTATTTCGCAACTTGTCGGACTCCCCCATACATAACAGTCACCTCGGTGTATAGGCCTTCTATAAGTTGTACAAAAACATAGCCCAACAACAGTTGGAATAACCTTACATAAGCCTAGGCTATACCTAGCACTAACCCTAAACACCTAAAGCATACCAAAATAGACACCTGGAATGTTCAATTTGTCTTTACAATGCGAACGAAAACCTGTACCATATGTGTAGTACCAAGAAAAGACTATTAGTACGTAAATGTTTATGAAAAGTTATGGATCAAGCTACACTGTTAAAATTAGTAAGCGCTAAAATGGCGCTCGTGCAAAGTTCTTGATAGAATGGAGGGTTCCCCGAATATCAATAGTATAGGTAGACCGAGCTTGCTAAGTACGTAGTTCAGTGGGCTTTCTTCATACGGAGCATACATAAACTTCCGGAAAAAGGCAGTAATACGCGTCGGCAGTATGAACGGATGATGAAGAGGTTTAGAGTGTATGTTATATGCAGGGAGGTGTTAGATCCATCGCAAACACTTTCTTTGAACCCTACTAGTTGCCGACAATAATGTCTTTTGTGTGTTTTGTTGATGATTCAATAGGCTTTAGAGCTGTTAGAAACTAAGTACAAGTGGGGTACGTCGTCTGTTACATCTCGAAGAGCAGATCGGGAAATTTGCCCCTTGCCTTAACATTGCCAGTCGCTTAAGATGCAAATTAATTTGAGGGTTTCGACGCGTTTGGACACTATTTACAACATACTTGTCCATTCCCTATAACTTGCTCAATATGGGCCTGCCTTCTGAATCATGCGAGGAAATGCGGAAATTAGTCAAAATCTGACAGCAAAGTTGAGTCTTATACTTTTTTGCCCATTTGCATAAATTATGAGCATTGGTTTATTGTCTGCATGATTAGGTTCCTTGGCAATTAACAGTCATTTCGATTGCCAGAACAGTGTTTCGTACTTGTTAATTAAACATTCCAGCATTGTTCCAAATAATCCTTTATACTGGGGTCGTTGTAGGTATGAATGGGGTTGCCTGGATATTATACAGAGGAATTCAATGCCTCTAGTTCAATCATCCCCAATTAAAGGATTTAGTCTCCACTCTGAGTCAATGTAATTAGATTAGCATATATAATAAAGTTTTAGATGGATCTCCAGCCAATACCACCTCCCTGTTACACGTAGGCAAAGGGGTAGAGCCGTAAATTCCTGCCTCTGCATTGAATACAGTGAATTTTTCAAGACAAAATTTCCAACATACAGGTTCCTGTTTTGTACCAGTAGCCAGGAATTCTGAAGTAGGGGCACCGGGCACCACATGGGGGTGCCGGAGAAGATTATGAAGGTTATGTTTGTACTCAGTATGACACCATATGATTACAGTTTGCGGGAACTACAAGGGATGATATCTCAAACTTCCACATATAGTTTAAAGGTATCGACTTTACGTGTCCACATGGTGGCGAAGGGGGCAAAAATTTCACTCTTCTGATAGAAAATTTCCCCTCCTTTTGCAATACAGAGACTTGATAAGTCTCCACAAGCGAAGGGAGCAAGACTACGATCGCGATGACATTTCTTCAGCTCCGCAAGCGCAGGTGAAAAGTTGAGTATTTTGCGAACGGCGAGGACCAGGGACTGCCATTAGGCAGGCTTGATGTGGTCCAGTACAACTTTGTTAGGATCCAGAGGAAAATTTCCGCGAATGTTCGAGGAAGTAACAAGCTGGGAACACTAGAATGGAGCTTTAAGCAGGGCTTTGAATGAAAGTGAGAGCACAACAATCTCTTCACAGTTAACAGTTCAGATGGCGTTTACCGTATTTCTTCTTTGAACGAAATTCTTCATGAACAGAAAGTGTAAATTTTGGAAAATCAAAGTTAACCATATAGTCATCATATTGCGAATGTTGCTCAAGGTACTAGATTACTGCATGAAAACTCCTTGATGTCCGGCACCTAACTTTGAGCCTTCACCTAGCTTTGGCTAGAATTTTTCACTGGAATGTTTGTGCTTTTACTGTTCATAGGTGATATAACTTTGCTTGTGAGAATTGCGAGCAAAACCCGACGAGATTTTGCAGGAAAATAATTTACAACAGTAAAACCAGCAAACGATTGGGCAAGAGTTGGTGAAAGGATAAGTCCGACGAAGCGACCAAGCTCCCCTAAGGCGTCCAGCAACACGAAGCCCCGCCAGAAGCAATGGTTTAAGGAAAGGATCCCGAAAGCGAAATGTTGGGGAGCTTTGAAAAATTTGGGGTTCTGTTAAAAAAGTTCAAGATATTTGGTTCTTATTACGTAAAGCCAGCAAATTTGGGTATCTATGGACCAAACCACCCTGTCTTAATCCTAGGCAGTTCCAATTCTCCCGACTAAGTTACTCTTGGCCCTTCCAAAACTGTCTTGAGCCCGTCCTTGTGCAGACACAAACCTAGTTTATTGCATAAGGTCATATCCTGGTGGGCATACAAAACTTTAATATGTAATCAGAGTACTATCCCCGAATGCTGTGTAATATTATCTGCTCTGCATCTTTTGATTTTGATGTCAATCAAAGAGCATTCACGAATGATCAATTGAGAATTTCGTTTTCACTCAACCAAAAATGCATTTGGGGTGATAAGTTTCTGTCTTTGAAAGCAAAACTAAGACGCCGGGAAACTGGTCGCGGGTAGGTGCCCCCTTCAACCACCCTCTGGATTCAGTATTGAGACACTTCACGTTTCCTATAAAATAAAACAATATGTTTAGCACGATGCTGACTTTGACTTAAGAAAACCTTCCAAATCGTAAGAGAAAGAAGATAGAGCTTTTCATGGATTAAAGCTTGTTTCTCCTGGAATGACCCCTAGTTGGAAGAGCAATAGCCTAATTGTGGAACCTTTACCTTTATAAAGCCAATGTGTCTGGGACGGGCGTAAAAGCTATATGTAACTGAAGACGAAAGCGCCTGTAATGCGAAATTTTTTTTGCATATTTAGAATAAATATTTTACAGGAAACAAAATGCGTTCATTATTAAGACCTACGATAATAAGTGTAAAAAATCTAAACATTAGCAAGGGCCAACCTGTCACACAATCATGTGATATTCTAGATGGTCGGATTCAGGCGAACAGAAAAAATTCACTGTGTCGTTGTGCTTATATAAGTAACTGAAGGACTACATCTTCTTTCAAATTTGCTCAATCAAGGTTTATCACATAACGATCATTGCAAAGATACACATGTAACTTGATTGCATATGACAATTGCACTTTTTAAGTCTGTAAGTTTAATTTCTTCTAGTATTAAACTTGTCACGACCTAATAATCAGATATTTTGAAAACAAACTGATAGCACCATTTTTTTTCAGTGCAAGAATCGTATTCATATATAATTGAGGGTTGTGTCGCTTTGACGACTTTCATGACCAGTATAAGATAAGGCTTTGAAAATTTATCAAGTATGGAAAGTTATCAAAAATCTCAAGTATGACATAGACCTACACTTACAAATGTATAAATCTAAACTTAAGCAAGGGCCAAGCTGGCACATAATGATGTGATCTTCTCCGTGGTCGGGTTCACTCGAAAACAAAAATTTCACTGTGTCGTTGTGCTTATATAAGAAACTGAAGGACTACATCTTCTTTCAAATTTGCTCAAACTCGGTTTCCCACATAACGAGCATTTCAAAGAGACACATATAACTTGATTGTATATGACAATTGCACTTCTGAAGTCTGTATGACATAAAGCTACAATTTATGGTGTGTAAATCTAAACATTAGTAAGGGCCAAGCTGTCATATAACCATGTGATCTTCTAGATGGTCGGGTGCAGGCAAACACAAAACTTTCACTGTGTCGTTGTGCTTATATGAGAAGCTGAAGGACTACATCTTCTTTCAAATTTGCTCAAACTCGGTTTCCCACATAACGAGCATTGCAAAGAGACACATGTCACTTGATTGCATATGACAATTGCACTTATGAAGTCTTTTGGTATAGAAAAGACTAACATCACCAGTTACGTGAAAGTATTTGGGCAAAGAAAGCATACGAAACTCAAGTACATCTCAAATATCTGTCCTATCAATGAACTCACGTTCACATGTAGGTTGAACGCCAATATCCCACTCGCCGAATTGACACGTCGCATTGTCACTTCCTAATAGATCATATCCAGACGGACACGAAAACGTCACTGTGTCGTTGTGTTGATACTCTGTACTGTTGGAAGATATTTCGACTCTGGTATCGTTTAAGATTGGGTAGGCACATGGTGATGCTTAAAGAGATGTAGAAACAAGGTGGAACATGAGATAATTCAAACGGAAAATATTGCGCCATTGTTTCTGTTCTTATGGAAGATTTCAAAGTTTAATTTCTTCAAGTATTCAACTCAACACGATATAATCATCAGAAATTTGAAAACAAACTGATAGCACCATTTTTTCAGTGCAAGAATCTTATCCATGTATAATTGTAGGGTGTGTCGCTTTGCAGCCTTTTATGAAAAGTATAAGATAAGGCTTTGAAAATTTATCAAGTATGGAAAGTTATCAAAAATCTCAAGTATGACATAGAGCTACAATTACAAATGTATAAATCTAAACTTAAGCAAGGGCCAAGCTGGCACATAATGAAGTCATCTTCTACGTGGTCGGGTTCACTCGAAAACAAAATTTTCACTATGTCGTTGTGCTTATATTAGAAAATGGAGGACTACATCTTCTTTCAAATTTCCTCAAACTCGGTTTCCCACATAACGAGCATTGCAAAGAGACACATGTCACTTGATTGCATATGACAATTGCACTTATGAAGTCTGTTATTTTTGAAAAGACTAACATTATCGGTTACGTGAAAATATTTGGGCAAAGAAAGCGTACAAAACTTAAGTACATCTCAAATATCTGTCCTATCAATGAACTCACGTTCACATGTAGGTTGAACGCCAATATCCCACTCGCCGAATTGACACGTCGCATTGTCACTTCCTAATAGATCATATCCAGACGGACACGAAAACGTCACTGTGTCGTTGTGTTGATACTCTGTACTGTTGGAAGATATTTCGACTCTGGTATCGTTTAAGATTGGGTAGGCACATGGTGATGCTTAAAGAGAAGTAGAAACAAGGTTGCACATAAGATAAATAAGACGGAAAATATTGTGCCATGGTTTTTGTTCTTATGAAAGAATTCAAAGTTTAATTTCTTCAAGTATTGAACTCGACACGACCTAATAATCAGATATTATGAAAACAAACTGATAGCACCATTGTTTTCAGCTGAAGAATCGTATTCATGTATAACTGAGGGTTGTGTCGCTTTGAAGACTTTTATAACCAGTATAAGATAAATCTTTGAAAATTTGTTAAGTATTTAATTAAAGTTATCAAAAATCTCAAGTATGACATAGAGCGAAAATTTAAAGTGTATAAGTCTAAACATTAGCAAGCGCCAAGCTGTCAATCATGTGATCTTCTAGATGGTCGGTCTCAGGCAAACACAAAACTTTCACTGTGTCGTTGTGCTTATATTAGAAACTGTAGGACTACATCTTCTTTCAAATTTGCTCAAACTCGGTTTCCCACATAACGAGCATTGCAAAGAGACACATGTCACTTGATTGCATATGACAATTGCACTTATTAAGTCTTTTGGTATAGAAAAGACTAACATCACCAGTTACGTGAAAGTATTTGGGCAAAGAAAGCGTACAAAACTTCAGTTCATCTCAAATATCTGTCCTATCAATGAACTCACGTTTACACGTAGGTTCAACGCCAATATCCCACTCGCCGAATTGACACGTCGCATTGTCACTTCCTAATAGATCATATCCAGACGGACACGAAAACGTCACTGTGTCGTTGTGTTGATACTCTGTACTGTTGGAAGATATTTCGACTCTGGTATCGTTTAAGATTGGGTAGGCACATGGTGATGCTTAAAGAGAAGTAGAAACAAGGTTGCACATAAGATAAATAAGACGGAAAATATTGTGCCATGGTTTTTGTTCTTATGAAAGAATTCAAAGTTTAATTTCTTCAAGTATTGAACTCGACACGACCTAATAATCAGATATTATGAAAACAAACTGATAGCACCATTGTTTTCAGCTGAAGAATCGTATTCATGTATAATTGAGGGTTGTGTCGCTTTGAAGACTTTTATGACCAGTATAAGATAAGTCTTTGAAAATTTATCAAGTATGGAAAGTTATCAAAAATCTCAAGTATGATATGAAGCTACAATGAAAGGTGAATAAATCTAAACATTAGCAAGGGCCAAGCTGTCATATAATCATGTGATCTTCTAGATGGTCGGGTTCAGGCAAACACAAAACCTTCACTGTGTCGTTGTGCTTATATTAGAAACTGAAGGACTACATCTTCTTTCAAATTTCCTCAAACTCGGTTTCCCACATAACGAGCATTGCAAAGAGACACATGTCACTTGATTGCGTACGACAATTGCACTTTTCAAGTCTGTTGGTTTTGACAAGACTAACATTATCGGTCACGTGAAAATATCTGGGCAAAGAAAGCGTACAAAACTTAAGTACATCTCAAATATCTGTCCTATCAATATACTCACGTTCACATGTAGGTTGAACGCCAATATCCCACTCGCCGAATTGACACGTCGCATTGTCACTTCCTAATAGATCATATCCAGACGGACACGAAAACGTCACTGTGTCGTTGTGTTGATACTCTGTACTGTTGGAAGATATTTCGACTCTGGTATCGTTTAAGATTGGGTAGGCACATGGTGATGCTTAAAGAGAAGTAGAAACAAGGTTGCACATAAGATAAATAAGACGGAAAATATTGTGCCATGGTTTTTCTTCTAATGAAAGAATTCAAAGTTTAATTTCTTCAAGTATTGAACTCGACACGACCTAATAATCAGATATTATGAAAACAAACTGATAGCACCATTTTTTCAGCTGAAAAATCGTATTTATGTATAATTGATGGTTGTGTCGCTTTGAAGACTTTTATGACCAGTATAAGATAAGTCTTTGAAAATTTATCAAGTATGGAAAGTTATCAAAAATCTCAAGTATGATATGAAGCTACAATGAAAGGTGAATAAATCTAAACATTAGCAAGGGCCAAGCTGTCATATAATCATGTGATCTTCTAGATGGTCGGGCTCAGGCAAACACAAAACCTTCACTGTGTCGTTGTGCTTATATTAGAAACTGAAGGACTACATCTTCTTTCAAATTTCCTCAAACTCGGTTTCCCACATAACGAGCATTGCAAAGAGACACATGTCACTTGATTGCATATGACAATTGCACTTATGAAGTCTTTTGGTATAGAAAAGACTAACATCACCAGTTACGTGAATGTATTTGGGCAAAGAAAGCGTACAAAACTTAAGTTCATCTCAAATATCTGTCCTATCAATGAACTCACGTTCACATGTAGGTTGAACGCCAATATCCCACTCGCCGAATTGACACGTCGCATTGTCACTTCCTAATAGATCATATCCAGACGGACACGAAAACGTCACTGTGTCGTTGTGTTGATACTCTGTACTGTTGGAAGATATTTCGACTCTGGTATCGTTTAAGATTGGGTAGGCACATGGTGATGCTTAAAGAGAAGTAGAAACCAAATATTGTGCCATGGTTTTTGTTCTGATGACGGAATTCAAAGTTTAATTTCTTCTAGTATTCAACTCAACATGATATAATCATTAGAAATTATTCAAACAATCTGATAGCACCATTTGTTTCAGTGGAAGAATCTTATCCATGTATAATTGTAGGGTGTGTCGCTTTGCAGCCTTTTATAACCATTATAAAAAAAAGGCTTGGGAAATATATAAAGCATGGAAATTTATCAAAAATCTCAAGTATGACATAGACCTACAGCTACAAGTGTATAAATCTAAACATAAGCAAGGGCCAAGCTGTCACATTATCATGTGATCTTCCAAATGGTCGGGTTCACTCCGACACAAAAAAATGCACTGTGTCGTTTTGCTTATATTAGAAACTGTAGGACTACATCTTCTTTCAAATTTGCTCAAACTCGGTTTATCACATAACGATCACTGCAAAGAGACACATAAAATGTTGTGTTGAGATATCATATCGCTTTAATTGAGCCTCTTGAAGGTCATTTTCAGTCGATTGAGATCAAAGACATGTTTAATTGATTGTAATTGGTTCATTGGTCATGCATATTAATGTTCAGGAAGTCATGTGGTTTGGTCCGGAAGCCCGGAAGGAAGTCTTCCAGACAGGGCTATGTTCAATTATCTGTTTTCTCACAGTTGATGAAGAGAACCCGATCTGTCAAGTCTAATTGCTGAATCTATCATAATAATTGTGTGAACGACAGCGAATCAAGAATAAATGGATTTAAAAATAATTTGAACTGTGATCATCGTTTTTAACCTGAGATTGTCGAATTATCTAAGTTTTTGTCGAACCCGAGAAACAAACACAACATGACGCCCAACGTGAATCAAATTTACCGTGAATCGAAGTTTTACCAACTTGAATCGAACTTAACGTGAACTCGATTTTATCCTAGCCTAATTCGTGTTCTTACTTGGGCTACTGCAGAACTGTCTGAGTTCTGTGCAGACTTTTACTTTCCACAACGTACGGTACCTTGCTCCTGTACTATATTAATTCAGGCAAGTTGTATGCAGATGCCTGAGAGGCCTGACAAACTTTTCAAACTTTGTTCCAGTTGGCGAAATCAGCCTAGGCCCAGCCTATCCTATTATCGATCGTTGCAGTTAAAACACTGATGTAGCCTAAACCTACAGAGGACCCTTTCCTGTAATTGTACAACTTTGTAGTCATGGGATTCGACTCATCGACTTGGTCTGACCAGTGACGGCCTAACTTACTAGAGGGACCCGGTATAACTAGGAGCCAGCATCGCCGCTCGTGACTCGTAAGATCCAATTTAGTTCAGTTTAGCTAAGCCAACACAGATTAGGGTCTAGTTTCTACTGAAGTACCGTTAAACCGATGTCCCCAAAAGTTTTCGTGTTTCTCGCTGAAGCCGTTCCAGCCCTGATATTTTCTGAAGACTTCGAAAATTCCGCGTTTGAAGACTAGCCTACAGTACTAATTTAGCGATGTGTGCTTACCAGTGGGTCTTGACGACGCCAGGACTGCTCATCTGAATATTCAGTATTTTTGTTCTTCTCATGGATTGAATCATGTCAGTTTCATGTGTTTTTAAAGTGCATTCTGTATTTATCATTGGATTTTTAAGGGTAAGTTGTCATGTATTACGTATTTACCATTTATTACGACCCATCACCTATCAGCATCGCCCTATCATAGGCCCTGTAAGTCTAAGCTGCAACGTGAATTGTAATTTAGTGAAGCATTTTGAGTAATTTTGGCACGTTACATTCAACTCTTGTATTCTTTTGCATCATGTCAAACCCACCTGCATTAAGGCAAACAGACTTTTTGCCAAATAGATTTGAGGGTAGTGTAATTAACAGGGATGCATGCACTGTACATTTTCTACTGTTTAGTGATTATTTAGAATCACATAAATTGAGTACACCTGAAACGAATGCTGAGTTGCAAAATGTATTTTCTATGTTTAAACGAACTTTACAAGGTAAGGCAAGGTTATGGGTAGAGGATCAGGAATTCACTTCAATTACTGATATAAAATTTATTACAAGGTTTAGTCCAAGCAAGTCAAAGTTTGCTTTAGTGAATGACTTTGCAAACCTTTCTTGTGCAACAGGGGACAGTGCAGAAGTACATTTAAGTAAGATCAGAGAGGCAGCTCGCAAAATTAATTATGGAGACGATCAAATAAGGGACAAATTTTTGAGTACCCTTCTATCACAATGTAGAGCATCTGTGTTAATGTCAGCTCAAGATGATAGGTTGCAAACTTATGTAGACCGAGCCCAGTGCTATTTTGATCTGAATGCTAACCAGCCTGACCCTGTAGTGGATGAAACCTCGTACGCAGCCACTAGTATTACTAGTAAATACCGTTCCCGTCCTCCCAAACGAGATTTTAAGAATACTGGTAGTCGAAATAGGGAACATGCTCCAAGAGCAAGAAAAATTTTTTTGTGACTTTGTTTAAAGCCAGGTCACAAATGGCGACAGTGTCGCGAAAGGCAAGATCTCATAGAGCAACGAAGACAGAGATTTTCAGACGAGCCTAGTAGCAGGAAAAGTACCGAATCTGATAGTTGGAAAAAAATTTCAGAGGATAGTAAGAATGGCAGACAGGATTTTCAGTAGGGGGACCTTCCAATAGCGCTCATTGTCAGGCCCCCATGCAGAAAGTTGAAGTTCCTAGTAGTACAGCCAAATATTTAGGCAATGATGTTGAAGTCACACTTGACTTAGATTCAAAAATTGTGTAACAGGTAATCTACCTGTTGGTAAAAATGTTTTAATTTTGTTTGATAGTGGTGCCACCAAGTCTATCATTTCAGCATCTTTTGTAAGTAAATCACATTACTTGTCTTCACTTGCATCTAAGAAAGTAAAACCAGTACATTTCAAGTTGGTTAATGGTAATTTTTTGACTGCATTAAATACGATTGAGTTTGAAATCAGAATTCAAGGACATCTTTTCAAATTAAATGCGTTAATTGCTGATAATTTAGTTTAGATCTCATTTTGGGGAATAATACTCTCAGAGAATTAGGTGGAGTCATCAATTTTGCAGAGAGTTGTTTTCAAATGAGACCAGAGAGGTCTATTTTGGACCTGTGTTCAATGCAACTGTTCCCCCAGGTCAAACTAGAAGAATTCCTTTGCATGGTAGAGTACCTTCATTTCTAAGAAATAGTGAAGTTGTGCTAAATGTAATCATTTTTTAAGTCAGATGAGTCCTTCTGAATGTTGGTCAATTTCAAGAAAAGTAGAACTTATATTCAGGTTACAAAACAAGAGTGAAAGGTCTAAACATTTTGTGCAAAACCGAACAGTCGCACATTTTGATGTTAACGATGTGGCACTTGCTACTCAAGGAGTCTGTAAAGAGTTGTTTAATCACTTGCATAATTCAGAATGTAGTAATGTAAGCTCGAAAGTCTCATCTCAACAAACTTTGAGACGGTGTAATTAAGAGACGCATCCACATTTAGATCCACATGATCCATACTGGACATGACAGAGGACAAAGTGTTTTGTAATCATGTTAATCTGTCGGATAGTGTTCTCAATTCAAGAGAGAGATCTGAAGTTTTGGATATGTTAATGAGGCACAGGGAAGCATTTTCTCTATACGGTGAATTTTCTACTTGTACTGGTCATGAAATTGATTTTCAATTGGAAAACGATGAACCATTTTTCATCCGACCATATTTTACGACAGAGTTAGATAAAGTTATCATTGAGAAAGAAATGGATAAATTGGTTACATTAGGAATTCAAGGTGTTGGTCATTCATCCTACACGTCACATATTTGCTTGTTCCGAATAAGGTACAAACGAGAAACGAGTAGTTACTGATTTCAGGTATTTGAATTCTCGTATCAAACGTATTAACCATCCTTTTCCATTATTGTCAGAAACCATGAAGCTTATAGGAAATTCAAGTGCAAAAGTTTTGAGTGTAATTGACCTCAAGTCTGCATTTTTCTCGTTACCTTTAACTAAACGTGCTCAGCAATACACTGGAGTTTCATCATTCAATGGAGGTAGACACTACTTTTACAAGAGCCTAGCTCAAGGGTTAAATGTATCACCTGGTATATTCCAAGCAAAGATAGACGAAGTATTAAGTCGAGTTCAAGATTCGAGAAATTTTTGTATCGCTCACCATGACGATATCATTGTATTCAGTCAAATACGTCCTTTGCATCATTTGTCCAGGAAACATAAACGATTTAACTGGACAGGAGAATGTGAAACTGCATTCAATAAAATTAAAGAGTTAATGACAAGTCCTCCAGTACTGCATTTACCTAAGAAGGAAGGTGTGTTCTCATTATGCAGTGATACTTCTAGGTATGCTACAGGTTGTTATGTTACCCAAACTGTCAATGGTAAAGAAACCCTGCTTGGTTATTATTCGAAAATATTACCTAATGCTTGTCAGAGGTAAATTGTCACCGAATTAGAACTTTTCGGGTTGTATATTAACATCTCAGCATTCACGTATTTATTACGGGGATGTACGTTCAATGCATTTGTTGATCATTCTGCAATTGTTCAAATTTTGAAGTCTAAGGATGAACCGCCTACGTCTCGCCCGCAAAAATTGCTTCTAAAATTGTCAGATTATTCTTTTCAAGTTGGTTACAAGAAGGATACAGAAATAGTTTTGGCAGATCTTCTGTCTAGATCGCCCAGAGATGACGATTCGGAAATAGATCAAATTGTCCCAATTGCATTTTCGGCAAATAATGATAGCAACCATCTTGAATTTGCCAAATCAATAGTCACTCGCTCATATGCTAAGGAAATGGGTATTAAAATTCCCGATTTGTTTTCAAAGAAACGGTCTGAGGTTTTAGTGACTGAAGACAGTCCGCAAGAGCCATCTAGACCTATTCCTTTAAAGTCAGGTGTTCAAGATTTAGAACAACCTTCCCCAGTTTCTGTAGATATTCATGAAACAGATTCCAATGCTAGAAAAGAGTCAAATCAGAGTGGTGTAAGTCACGTTCCGAACTTGCCAGTGCTTCCACCTGTATATATTCAGACTAATAATTTGCCAGAGCCAAGACTAGCTGAAAGTACATAAAATGGTCACAGAGAAGTACCGCCAGAGTTGTACTCTCCGCCCAGACCACTTATTGCAAAGATAAAAAATTTGGTTACTCGGCATATTCCAAAGCAAGCCGAATTAGACAAATTAATGAATGTCATTAAGAAGAAGATTTTAATTTGCCTGTTGATGTGAATGAGTTGAGGAAAGAACAGGAATCATCAGCATTTTACAAGCCTGTATACGATTATTTGGCACATGACATTTTACCTAATGGCCGAAAGTCCGCTAAGTCGGTTCAGTTGAAATCAGAGCAATACATTTTGTGTAATGGAATTTTATTTCGCTTATTTTTCTGTGGAAAGAAAGGTGATTTCAATTTACAGTTAGCAGTACCAGAGAATGTAGCTGAGACTATCATTTCACAATTCCATGATAATCTTTTCAGTAGTCATCAAGGTACAGTCAGAACTTATTTGACCATTCGTAGACATTTTTACATGCCTCAAATGTTCGAAAGAATTAATAATTACGTCAAATCATGTTTGCGCTGTCAACAATTCCGTGACAAGCCAGATAAGTTGCGAATGTATCACCAAAGGGTTTCAGATGAGTACAAGCCATTTTCAAAAATTAGCCTTGATTTCAAGACAATGCCTTCATCTGTTAGCGCTCTTAAGCATCTTATGGTCGCATGTGACCAAGTCACTAGATTTGTGATCTGTGCGCCTTTGAAAACCTTAGACGCAAAAACGATTTGTGAAGCTTTCATTCAGAAAATTGTGTCAATTTTTGGTCCACCGCAATGTTTAATCACAGATGCTGCTGCATCTTTGGCAGGTAAATTACTTTCTATATTATGTTCAGCTCTTAACATTGACCAAAAGGTTATAAGTGTAGAGAATCATGGAAGTCTCCAAGTGGAGCGTCATATTCGTACTTTGTCAATCTTTCTCAAGGTCAATCTCAACCAGTTTGGAAATGACTGGGTAAGGTTTATTCCCACAACATGTTATGCTTACAACTCCTTTTCATCGCCATTTTTGGGCAACCACAGCCCGTACGAACTAGTATTTGGACGAGAAGCTCCAAATTTAACAAATTTGAAATTTAATCCCATGTCAGGATTGTCGGTGTCATATCAAGAGGATGTTTCTCATCTTAAAGACAAACTTAGTAACATCTCTAGGACAATGTTGTCTCTACAGAGACATCAACAAGAGAAACAAAATGTGCAATTGTCAAATAAGTTGTCTAAGAATCCAATTTATACAGTCGGACAATTAGTGTATTTATTTAAGTCTACTTCTTCATCGCTGACAGCAAATTCCAAACGTATAGCTGCAGATTGGTGCGGACCTTTGGTAATCCACAAAGTTTGAGATCGCACTCACTATATTCTGTCTACAATCAAAGGAGAGTTTTTGAATGACGTTTTCAATTTCAATCGTCTCAAACCATGTTTCATTAGAAGTTCTAGTGATATTAAGAATATCACAAGTTTCAAAAGTTGAACGCAGCTTTGGGTCAAGAAAGATACCCTCAGCCAAACGACATAGGCCTAGAGACGGAAAGTCTACAATTCATTGATGAAAATGATACGGTTTTACCATGTGTTTCGTCAACAGACATAGAGTGTGTTGATAAACTAGGGTCAGTCGATCTGAATCAATACACAAAGCACCTTTCAGAAAACCAAGGTTTAGGCATTCCAAGTATTGTAAATAGAGAGCAGTTAGAGCAACAATTAAATTTAATCTTAGAAGCTCCAAAAGAGCCTTTAATAAACATTGAGAAAACCAGATTCAAATCAGGACATTTGCAAATTTTACATTCCTTTCGAAGGTCACTTAATTGTGACAAAGGTAAAGAATTTAGATTTTGGTGGTCATTAGACAAATACGCTGATTCCGAAGATTTGGTGAAACAAATTTAAGAAAATACCAAAATTACAAAGTTTGGTAATCCAAGGAGAATGTTCAAGGATTTGTACGGGTAGAATTTTGTATTTCTTTTATCCTGCAACATGTGCGTACAAGTGGATTTAATGCTTACAAGAACTGATGTCAAACATCTATTTGCATGTAATGTTTAGAAAACTAGGACAATTTTTGTCTTTATACTTGTACATAATTGGTTAGCTTCATTTCTCTTGAAGCTTGTTGCAAAAAGGGTTTGTAGTAATTCGTAAAATTATGAATTCAAAGCTAATTAAAACAGGTTGGACTTCATTTTGCTTTACTCATTTTTCATGTATTTGCTTAAGGTAACTTGATACATTCCGTCCAGAGCGCACCGGTGTGTTGAAGAATTTTCAGGGATTTCAATTTTTTTTTTTTTTTTTTGCAAAGAAGGGGAAAAAGGTGAAAGGGCTCACCAAAGAAAAAAATCCTTTCCTCACAAGTGTTAAAGTGCATTAATATTTGTATGTACAGTCATTTAAGTCACTTGTTGTACATATGACAAGGTCAGAATTTTGTACTTCAAACCAGAACTTTGTTTATGGTTTATTGAACCATCGACAGAAAGTCTCGTAAATATGCTTGAGATCCTTTACTTGTAAATGCGTTAAGAAAAAGAAAGTGATTTTGGATATAAATTAATTTAGTTTCATTCTAAGAGATTCAAAAGGAAAGAGTCCATCTTTTTTTATAAACAAAAGGGATGTTGTGTAGAGATATCATATCGCTTTAATTGAGCCTCTTGAAGGTCATTTTCAGTCGATTGAGATCAAAGACATGTTTAATTGATTGTAATTGGTTCAATGGTCATGCATATTAATGTTCAGGAAGCCAGGTGGTTTGGCCCAGAAGCCCGGAAGGAAGTCTTCCAGACAGGGCTATGTTCAATTATCTGTTTTCTCACAGTTGTAGAAGAGAACCCGATCTGTCAAGTCTAATTGCTGAATCTGTCATAATAATTGTGTGAACGACAACGAATCAAGAATAAATGGATTTAGAAATAATTTGAACTGTGATCATCGTTTTTACCCAAAGGGGCACACATAACTAGATTGCACAAGACAATTGCACTTATTAAGTCTTTTGGTTTAGAAAAGACTAATATTATCGGTTACGTTAAAGTATTTGGGCAAAGAAAGGGTACAAAAACATCTCAAATATCTGTCCTATCAATGAACTCACGTCCACATGTAGGTTGAACGCCAATATCCCACTCGCCGAATTGACATGTCGCATTGTCACTTCCTTGTAGATCATATCCAGATGGACACGAAAACGTCACTGTGTCGTTGTGTTGATACTCTGTACTGTTGGAAGATACTTCGACTCTGGTATCGTTTAAGATTGGGTAGGCACATGGTGATGCTTAAAGAGATGTAGAAACAAGGTCATGGAACATGAGATAATTGAGATGTAAGGCACTGTGCCATGCTTTTGTTGCTATTGAAGGGGGCGAACTTTAATATCTTTTTATAATCGCGCATTATTTATCATTTATATTACTCACTGGAATCTATAGAAAGAACTGATAGTACTATTCTTTAGACAAAAAATGTTATCAATGTATAATTTGAATGCGACGCTTCAAGGACTTTTATTACCAGTATAATATTTTATATCTTCCAACCAATGCTGTACTTTTAACACTTTAAATAAGTCGAAAAAAAACTGCAAACTAGCCCAAATGTGTGTTATGTTTTGGACCTGTTTTGACCTTAAGCCATCATCCAATTAGCTGTCAGAATCTTGGATAGTCTCTCTTACGTCCGTAAAGGCTTGTATAAGCTAAAGATATCTCAGCCTCTGGCAAAAAGCTAGAATGGACTTAATATCGGCTACACCAGCCTCACCAACAACCTCCACAGACTCTGAAGAAGAGAAAGTAACTTGTTTATAAAGAATCCCTTTTCTTAAAAAGGATGAAATTATTCTAAAAGAAGAAATCCACAAGAAAGTAAGACAACACACTGAATCGCTGGGACAACTGTAGGCTGTTACAATCGTCCCAACGGAAGATATGAAATCTCTTGACCAACATCTCGAAAAGAGAACGATACTCGAGCACCTACGGGTTTACAAACACCCACCCAGGCTCCCAAAGACCTTATTTTTTGCAGGATTTCTCTGATTCTTGGAATTCAGCGGTTCTCCGGGGGGGGGGGGGTTGGTTTCTGCCGATTTTGGCCTGGCCTGAAGAGCTGTCCCGCCAGGCTAAAAGGCAGAAACAACTTTTCCTTAAAGAGGAAGAAGTGGCAAAGACTGACTTAGAGTAAACAGTAGAAGGAGAACTAGCCAAATAGCTATTGGATAACTTGTTACGATAACGAGACCGAACGGCTCTTTAAAGGGTACCAAGTCTTCCCGAAAGAGTAGACTCTCGTCAAACGTGCTTACAAAGTGTTCTGTTTTCTTCTAAGTCAGTGCCAAACTCTGTAAACCCCTACCCCCGTTAACTAAACAGCGCAAATTTAACCGATCACTCAAATCTACAAAAAGCAAACAAAGATCTCTCAAGCGACAAAGGGAATGTTCCGCTATATGTAGCCAGTTAGAAGCCCAAGCTCTTCCAGACGAAGCAACAGAAATCCAAAATTTCGGTAACGTATCTTTGTTTGCTCGATTTGGTCGTTTCCGTTTCTATAAAAATTAGCAGGAATTCATAATACGATTCAAAAAGGGCACGTGCAAACCAATGCTTAGCCCTTGCTAACGCCATTCTACATAAGGCTTCTAAAGAGTGAGGACCTACCAAACTGGGCCCTTACGAAACAGTGCTATAAAGCCGTCCCTATAGTCACAACCTCTCAATATTGAAGTTCCCTTTACAGGTTGAACACTTTACCATTGACTGGTTTACAATATATATATATATATATATATATATATATATATATATATATATATATATATATATATATATATATATATATATATATATATATATTCCATCATGTCAAAACAATACAGCAACATACTATCAACAAAACAGACCAAATACATAATCCGTAATGACAAACGTAAGTTATCTTACGGGCAATGAAGCAACGAGATATTTTGTTTCTCGACAAGATCTTAAAAATATTTACAAAAGCTTTGTAGCTAGGTTAACTTCTTTCCATCGACAGGTATAAACATAATATTTCACATGGAGGATCACAAGGTTATACTTCAAAATTCCACCATCAAAATACCCCTAAAATAATTTTAATTTTGAGTAAAGTTACATCTTTCAAATAAAGAGTTGTGTCATTTGCACATGCACTTACAGTAATTTAAGTATCCTTAACAATGATGCCCTTAATTTCGTTATCATTTCTGAAAAGAAGACTCAAAATTTCTTCACATACAATGTACAAAAGAGGACTTAATGGGCATCTTGACAAACAATGCGGCCCGGGTAAAAGTAAGCTGGAAGCATGTCCATTATTAACAACACATGAAGAAATAGCTGTATAAAAGGTTATAACCCAGTGAATTAAATCTGGCCCGAAGTTGAAGAATTGTAGTATTTTGAAAATAAAAGACCATTAAAGACGATTACAAGCCTTATAAAAGTCAATTAAAACATAAGACCAGGGATATTCTTCTTATTCACATAGTTAATCACATCCATTGCAAGACGGATGTTCCCACCAAGTATAACGTCCAGAAAGAAAGCCAGTTTGGATGCTCTGAATAATGTTAGGTAAAACCTTTTTCATGCCACTTGCAGTACATTTAGTAGGAACCTTTTAATCAGTATTCAGTAAAGAGATGGATCTTTAATTTTTAAAAAGGATGAGCTTTTATCAGCTTTAGGAATAAGATTAATGATACCCCTTCTGTGATCAGATACAAGTTTCCCCGTATGAAAACAGTAATTAAAAACGATCAAGCATAATTTTTTCGTATCCTTAAACAAACTTTGTAGAATTTAATGGAAAGATCATCTGTTCCTGGTGTCTTATTGTTACACATGCTTTTAATAGCACTACGACGTTCGCAAGCTGTGATCAAGCCTCCACAACCACCTCGCGCTGTGTCATCAAGCTTAGGGACATCAGTATTAACCAACAGGTCATCTAAGGTACAATGCTTAGGGTAACAAGAAGTGTACAACTTTTCATAGAAGGATTTCTCTCCATTTAGACTATCGTGACAACTTCAGAGTAAATTACCACTCTCCGAAAAGAGTCTTTTTATAACCTTTCTAGTTTCAATCCTTAACGCAGTAATTGCTTTCATTAACAGTACTTAACAGATTAAACACTAAAATAACCACAAACAAACAAATTAGGGAAGGTAAAGAAGAAACCAACGCAAGTGGGTTTAACTCGTACCCGAGCAACAATATTCTTAAAATTTTGTAAAATGTGACGTGCAAAAATGATAAAGCATAGGTTGAATGACTTCAAGCTATCGAACATGGCGCAGCAGGGCTCCAAAGGCACACTGCACAACTTCTCAAAGGATGTTTACCCTGCGGATACAACAAAGTGTTTGATTCATCAGATTTTATCCTGAAAAAAAATGAGAAAAGAGAGAGAAAAAAGAGAGAAAAAAGAAAAACCAAACAGTGTTCACTCAACAGACGTCACCCTCAGACTTCTTCATAATAAACATATATAAGGAACTGTTGCAGGAAAGCATCAACCTGACTACACTAAAAAGCGACTTCTCCTCCATAAAATAAAACCGTAGGTAGAACCGTAGGTAAAACGGCCAACACTGATACTATAGAAATGAAAGTCAAAAAGAAAAAAACGAGATTACCTCCTTGGAATAAGTTAAATTACCAACGCTACCACCATTACAACTGAAAAGCATTAATCTTACAAACTGAAGTAAAATGCAGTAAGATAACTTGGATAAATATGACTCATACCGTCGGTTTCAGGCAACCCGACATCTCTACCATGGCTAAAATGTAATCAACTACCATCTCAAAGCAACCAACGAGGGACCACCTATAGTTTAAACAGTCTCCACTTGATATATCTCAACCTCACGGGTCCTGCCGGGCTGGTTGGTTACATAGAACGGTACTAAATTACCCATCCTGTCCAGCCACTTTCCAGCTGCAAAATGGGAACGGATTCCTGTACCAAAGGAGTTACGGACCTCGTCACTGTATTTTCGGTTTTCTTCCAGGTCGACTTTTGTTAAATCATCACCTGTACAGAAGTCTAAGACCTCATGCTGTGTACGTTGAGATGTTAAGATGTTACCTTTATCTTGGTGTCTCAGCATCTTCACTAACAAATGACCGGGCTTACCGTTTCTGCTACCTCCTTCTCGGTGTGCCCGCTCAATTTCTGGGTCCAAGAAATTGAACTCTCCGTCAGGATTTTGCTCACTAGCTGCTCTCCGTGTTTCTCCGGTATTCCTATAACCCTTAAATTGTTTCGTCTTCAGAATCCCTCGTTTGTTCTCCGCCAACTCCGATTTTTCTCAACACAGTGTTATGTTTCCAAAGCAGGGAATCCATGTCATTAACTTTCCTCTGCGTTCTTTCAACTACTTCTTCCATGTTATTAAATCCTTTGACTTTCACAAACTAGAAAATCTTCAAAGCTTAGCATTTTCTTTTCTAAGTCAATCTGTCCCTTTCAAATATTACTTAAGGTTCTCCGAACAAAACTTTCAAAGTCGCCACTTTGCTGTGTTGCATTATCACCATCATGTGTTGCTTGTGCAACAGCGCTACGTGTACTAGTAGTCGGCGGGGTCATACTTGCAGAAATAAAAAAAACCCTCTAAATTTAATGCAAACTTTCAGACAAAGCCTACAACAAGGTTGTTCTTTTATCGTCCAGATATTGTTAGTTTTGTTATTTTTCCAATCGTAAAATAGAAACTGCAGAAACTGGTAACAAAGCTCCTAAAATTAGTGAATCTAAGAGAGCCCACTCACACGTGTGCAGGCAACGTAGTAGGCCATTTAGTCGGTCAAGTTGCACAGACTTGAAAATAAAATCACACCGACAGATTCCAACACACTAATATGGTTCCGCTATAGGGATGACATTCTACTGTTGTATAAGGGAACGGCACTTAAACTTCGAGTTAAAATAAAATAAAATTCATTCTTCTCTGAAATTCACCAAGGAGATCCTGGAACTGAGGCCACCTACCTAGATCTAAAATCTTTAAGGGTAATACGTTTCAATCCAGCGGCCTTCTTGACGGTAAGGGCCATACTAAGCCACTGAAACTTCTAATACCTCGACCGTTATTCTCCACACCCACTTGTCACGTTCAAAGGCTTCATAAAGGGTGAAGTACTAAGATACGCCAGACTTTGCAGTGACGAGAATGAAGTCCTAGAGGAAAAACTCCTTTATGGAGGAACTAATTCTTCCTTGAAACTTTTCCCGGAGAGATCGCCTTAGTTAATAACGGTATTGATTATAAACCAAAGACGACTCTCCTTGCAAGTAAAAATACAACAATAGCACCACCATTATTTTCAAAACGACCTACACTCCCATAACAAAAGATGTCACTTATAGCAAGCTTTAATAAAGCACAGGTGACCAGCAACTATCCAGTCTGTTTCCCGATCATCCTATTGTTGCCTATGAATGGGTAGCAAATCTTCAAGATTTACTTGTTAAATCAAGGTCCTCTCAAACTAGGAGTCGAATGAAACAGAGCAACCGTATTTTGTTAGATGCACTTTTAGCTGCATAATGACTCTCAAGACAACTCTTGCAATTGCGTGGAAGGCTACTACTGATGAAGTTCCGGAGTATAGAGCAAGAGAACAGAAACCGATCTGGTTGGTTTTGATAAAACCACCCAAATGTCAATTTGAGAGCTACTCATATTCCTCCAAGAGTGGAATTTTAAGCTTTTGCTTATATCATGTTATAGCATGATCGGGTACTATTCCCTAAAATATTCAACATTTCACCGACTTTGTAACATTAGATAGTGATGCCTAATGACTCTCAAGACATTATGTTCGCCTACCCTCTACTTCGTTGAATGGCGCTACGTAACTCGGCACATACATATTATCGTAGAGAAAGTTGTTGTAAGGAACGTTTCATGTATGTATGTATGTATGTATGTATGTATGTATGTATGTATGTATGTATGTATGTATGTATGTATGTATGTATGTATGTATGTACGTACGCACGCACGCACGCACGCACGCACGCACGCACGCACGCACGCACGCACGCACGCACGCACGCACGCACGCACGCACGCACGCACGTACGTACGTATGTATGTATGTATAAATACATATATTATTTTGTTCAGTTTCTGTCTCAGGCGATTGCACTTATTTAGTCTTTCGGTTTAGAAAAGACTAACATTATCGGTTACGTGAAAGCATTTGGGCAAAGCGTACACAAATTAAGTACGTCTTAAAATTCTGTCATTTCAATGAACTCACGTTCACATGTAGGTTCAATGCCAATATCCCACTGGCCGAACTGACACGTCGCATAGTTACTTCCTTGTAGATCATATCCAGACAGACAAGAAAACGTCACCGTGTCATTGTGTAGATGCTCTGTACTGTTAGGAGATACTTCGACTCTGGTATCGTTTAAGCTTGGGAAGGCACATGGTGATTCTTATAGAGATATAGAAACAAAGTGGATCATTTGAGAATTAGAATGAAAGACATTGTGCCGTGGGTTTTATTGCCATTAAAAAGGGCCAACTTTTAACTTCGTTTTCGTAATCCGGCATCATTTATTATTGTCTAGTCATGAGAATTGATGAAAACAAACTAGTAGCACTATTTTTGTAAATAAAGAATGTCTTCCATCTATAATTTTGAGACGTCTTTTCGAGGACTTTTATAACCAGTATAAGATAAGGAGTTAGAATTCGGTATCAAATATAGCACGTTATTGAAGATTTTAACTACTTCATAGACCCACAATTACACGTGCATTAATCTAAACATCTCCAACCGTCAAGCTGACACATAACAGTATGATCTCCTTTATGGTCGGGTTAAGACTGGTACAAAAATTTGACTCTATCGTTGTGCTAATATTGATAACTGTTAGACTAGAACTTCTTTCGAGCTTGCTGAAACTCGGTGTACCTTATAAAGACCATTGCAAAGAGACACAATGTAACTTAAGTGAGGTCATACTTAAAAATCTACAGGAATTTGTCCTTGGAAAGTCGCATTAACGTACAAGGCCGAGCATTAGAAAATTAATATGGAAGGCATTATGCTTTTTTGTTACTTTTTAAGAGATAGAAATTTTATTGCATTTCGCAATCCGGCTCCATATATTATTGTTTAATCCAGAAAATTTACGAAAGCAAACGCATAGCACTATTTTTTCAGTTTTAGAATTTTATCTATTTAACTTTAAAGGGCGTCCCTGTGCGGACGCTTTCAACTAGCGAAAGATGCTCTTACCAAGACGGACAGCAAATGTTACTGTGTCGTTGTGCTAATATTGGGAACTGTTGGACTAGATCTTCTTTGAAGCTGTGAGTCCTTTCACTGTGTTGTTGTGATGGTGCTCTGTGCTATTAGGAGGTTCTTCGACCCTGGTATCGTTTAAGCAGGGGCTCGCACATGAAGCTTTTTAAGTACAAAAACTACACACGAAACCTATCTCCTTTACTACGTACCTTCATTGTTATGCTTAAGATGTTTGGTTTAAGCACTTCAAACCTGAGGATGCTCACCATGTCAATATATTCATTCGACTCTAGCTCAGCTACGCATTATGGCAGAAATTACGAAACATCATTAGTTAACTTCTTAGGATAATATCAGTTATTGATTTCTACCGACTATTTGTTCCATTATTTTTTCCATGACATCGGAAGTTCTTACTCATTTTCTATACAACAGTATCCTACCTACACATGAAGTTTCGTTTTCACCCGTCCAGTTTCCATCTACACACACTGAGCCTTTATCTCCTCGTAAGTAATATCCATTTGGACATGTATACATTATTATAGATCCGTTATTGTAGGTTGTTTGATTGGGAGTAACGCCCACTAATTTATCTTGTGGACTTGGATTACTGCATGGAAACTCTGTAAACGTAAGAACAAAACAGATCAACACATGGGTATACACAGCAATTTTTACCTTACATATAGCATTCTACATTTACTCAATTTTATCCCAACACAAGTTTGTTCAAGGTTCCACAATTGTATAGTATGATGAGAAAGGAATCTATTGAACATTATCTGCGTTCCACTTGTTAACAAATCAGGGATTCACAGACTCAGTAACCGTTACTTAACTCTCTCGGATGAGCGCACGTCTTTAATTTCCTGTCTTTTCCTGACCAGTTTAGAGAGACGCGTTTGTCATGGTTTTATAGGGATGAATTAAACACTACTTACTCCTCTATCATATTAATATGCGGAATATGTCTAATTTTAGATTACTCCATAGTTATTTAGCACCAACTTATCATCACGGTAAGGAGTCGTTCATTTGACGTAATGTACAACACTATGAAGTATGG
Source organism: Holothuria leucospilota (assembly GCA_029531755.1). Taxonomy (NCBI): domain Eukaryota; kingdom Metazoa; phylum Echinodermata; class Holothuroidea; order Aspidochirotida; family Holothuriidae; genus Holothuria; species Holothuria leucospilota. The sequence continues at coordinate 32,268,002 of CM055972.1, read as the reverse complement.
AAATACCTATAACTACGTCAAAGTAGAATTTTGCTTGAAGATAAAAATCTTTCAAACCAGAACCTTCAACGGTATGCAAAACCGATTATTATTGAATAGAGCATGCGGCAAATCTGAGCACAACTGACTATACTACAAAATAATCCAAGGTGGGCACTCGGTAAATGATGAAAATATCGTTCTTCAAATTCTGTTCTGCAAAGTAGTAAGGCAATTGCTCAGAAATAAAACTGAGTAATTAATATGCATCTCCTACCTGACTGGCAGTAGGGAACATCGCCAAACGTTTCGTTTTGGCATGTACGGATAATGTCTGTAGTTGGAATATATCCATCCTTGCATTTCATCTTGACAACGTCACCATTCCGAAAGGTCACAGCCTCATCCGGATGTACTGGTACGTAATTTTCCGGAATACTGCAGTTTCCTGTGACATGATCATGTTAAAGAAAGCTTCAGGATGATATGAACTGTATGTATTATCAAAAACTCATCATGTTACTGGTGTAGTAATATGACTCTCTGTAAATAGTATGTTGAATGGCGTTCTTTTTATTAGGTATTCATAGCTGAAGGTCATATTTTATGGCAAGACACTAAAGGTTGTTATTACGATAAAAATAACGATCACGACGATGGTGATGATTAGGATGAAGATTATTCTTATGAAACATTGTTTTAAGAAATGACTCGTTTAACCGTTGCAAAGGTCCCCACATGATTCGCGGGATATACAAGGAGCGAGAAATGGAGCTGCAAATTTTATTCTTCTTACTTGCGTACATATTTAGCGGATGGAACCTTTCATACACTGAGAAGCAGGTATGGACTTGTACTGTTTACCCAAAGTTTTCACTGGACCGGTGTCATTAATTACGCATGAAGTTAGATAGTTAGTTAGACGAGATTTAACGACACACCAGCACGAATGTGTTATGGAGTGTCTATAAAATAAATGAAAGGTAAAGTTTAAATGGGTTTCAAATACGGTTCAAGGTCAAGTTTTGTTTCAAATACAGCTCAGATATGGTGCAAGTCCTTCCCTTTAGTCGCCTCTTACGACAGGCTGGAAATACCGTGGGCATATTCTACAAGTACGCATGAAGAAATTCATAGTCAAGTGCCTGACCACCAAATGTGACTTGATCGGAGTTCACATTCAGATCTGAGAGTGAGAAGACACACCTTTACGGGTAAGCAGGGCCACAAGGTCTTTTGACTGCATTTGATCTTTTACTCGGCCCTAAACAACCAAAAAAGACTATTTTGGTATTTTCTAATAGTTCTCTACATATTTGACATTTCACGACGTCTTGATCATGTTAGAATTTTGTCGGACGTACGAAGTAACTAGTAAAAACGACCTTTAAACGCATTTGACCGCTACCCTCAACAACCAAAAAGAACTGTTTCAAAATTATCATACCATTCTTCAAGTGTAACGTTGTCTTTTTCCTCTTTCAATCACACGGACAAGAAAATAATCGCAAAAAAATCCAGTTTTTAGCTAATAAGACCTACGACTCCATCAATTATGTATGCACAAGTTTTTCTAGTAAAGTATCTACCCACTAAGAGTGACACAGTTTCACATTTTAAGTGTTGGATGAAGTTTAATATGTCATATCCCTATACAAGGTATGCAGGGTCATCAGATAAATAAGCCTATGTTTTAGAAAGCTTTGAAAGACTCGCAAAAAAGACTTACATGAAAGTAAAAAACGAAGTTTTAAAAGGGAATTGAGGGTCTAAAGAAGTTAAAAACCGTAGAAAAATGCAACAGTACAAGACTTTCATATTCGGCCATTATAATACTGTTGAACATGCAAAAACTAGAAAAATATGAAACAAAGTAGTATTAATGGACATTACACTTTAGAAAGTTTAAAATGTAAAATAAAAAACAAAAAAATATGACTATAGAAAATAAAACTTAAAAATTTTATCTTAAAACTATTCAAGGTTCGTGATTTTTTATGTTTCATATGGTTTACCTATCTATTATTATGTTGGGTGCTATCTTTCCATGAAAGTCAGCATTTCGGACTGCAAATTAGTGCTCCGAACACAGAGCTGAGCACAAACAGTTGTTATACACAATTACGCAGTTCTCTCATTAGTCAGGCGGTCGTACCTGTTTTTTCTGTTGTTCCGCCTGCAACACAAACGGGATTACTGGGGAACATCATAGAAAGGAAGTTTATGATGCTTTAATTTCTCATGAAATGATTTTTTCCCACGTTCAAAAAGTGCTCAGCAACGCAAAAAAAGAGGCAAAAACAATGCCGAAGTTTCATTTTAAATCCATCATGATCTGATCGCTAGGTCACCAGCCAACCAAGTAACAGGAAAGGAGGAAACTGACCAGTGACAAGGCAGTAGCATCGACGAAGTAGGTGACAAAATGGCAGCCCCCATATCAAACGTCATACCTGGTGGAAATCCAAAGTTTTTTTACCATGCATACTGTTTCCAGTGCAAAAAACCTCAAAACCTTTGCAAAAGTATCGTGAGAAACGTTACTTTGTAAGTTATGGAGCAGAGTAGAAACTCTTCAACTGTCCTGAAGCCGAAATTGTCAACATTACGGGTGTACAATTTTTCCATGGGCGTGGATCATGGGGGGACGGGGAACGCGCCCCCTCACTTTTTTGGAAGGGGGTCATCGTCGAAAACTCACCCTCACTTTTTCAAAAATGATGGAACAGACTGCAATTATGCCTAGGAAAACGAGATTTTTAGAAGAAAAATAACCTAAAAATCCTACATTTTTGTTTGGTTTGAAGACAACATATTAAACGTCTCTTACTCCCCATTTTCACCCAAACAAAAGCTAGAATACACTAAATTGTGGACATTTTTTAAACATACAATCACTTTAGAATAACCCAAGATACCACCATTTTGCATATATGCCCCTAAATTAAGAAAACTTTCTCAATGGGGAGGGTAAACTCCTTCCTGGGATTGCACTTTCATGTACTAACAAGAAAAGGCTCCCCCACTCTTGAACATAATATATACAAAATCCCACTGCCTAAAAAGGCACGGTTTAGCAGTTATCTGAGGTTCCCCCAATCGCCAACTCCTGCCGGCACCATCGGTTATAGATTTCTGAAGGGTATACCCTTCAGAACAGTGGCGTAGCCAGGATTTTTGTCAAGTGGGGGGGGGGGCAAGAGCACCAAGATTTCCCTCAATTAGTGATCTGCTTCCTAATAATCAGTGTTCTCCGAAGGTCCAAATTTTGTCCGGGTGCTTTCCTCTGACCTGGCTGATGTGACTGATCGCCGTTGTGGGGGAGGAGTTTAAGGGGAGGGGTGTCCCCCTCCCCTCTGGAAAATTTTTGCTCATGTAAGGGGGGCCAGATGCAAAATTTTGCCACATTTGGTGCTAAATGTAAATTGAATACATCACCAAGAATTCCTATTATGTCAGGAAGCTTTTTTTTTATCTTGTTTTGTCTTGGTGCATTTTTCTTGAGTCCTACTGGTAGTTTAGAATCACAATGGGTGAAGTACAGTAATTAAGTGAACCCTGGTACACCTTTCCCTTCATCAGTTCACCATATTCACCACAATCAGTCCAAATTTTACGAAGACCTGTCCTATAGCACTTGACCACTGACCCATTCTAACAAACTGCATATACCACAATGCTGTTCCTTTAATTATCAAGAAACATTGGAAGTATACAGTAAAAGGACAGAGTCCCTTGTCAGAGGTCCAGAGATCCCATGCTGTATAAAACAGATAGAAAAACGTAACTAGTACAACTATAAGCATGGTGTCATCATTCCATCTCTGAAAACCTTAATGAGGACTGGTTGTGCCAGTGTGGCATATACTTTTAAATAAGCAGGGGCGTCAATCCGTATTCAAATGGGGGGGGGGGGACGGGGAACATACATGACTTAGCACAAACCAATCCCTTTGGTTGTGAAGAGGGGGCGTCTTTCTATAGGCCCTTTACTCCCCCTGCTTATGATGACTGACGTTGTCCTATTCTAATAAGAATTATCATTTCAAAATTAACATGACCATCATAGATTATCTGCCAGGTGAAATACACGGAGTCCACGGAATTACTTCAAGATGTTATTTTCATCATGTCCCAAAATAGCTGAAACAACGCTTCGCAGCGTGGATCATTGTCGGAGATCTTGGACCCGACTAGGCCCGTTGCTAGGGTGATATATTTGGGGGTGTGAAGGTTCCAAATTCCGACCGGCTGGATTTTTTTTCCATCTGAGTGGAGGCGTTTAAATTGCACTTTGTTATGCGCTCTGCGTTTTGTATACAGCAGTGGGATCCTTCCTTTGTCACTACATAAATGTGTCGTCCTGGAGGAGGGGTCTAAGGGGAGGGAGAGTCCCTTCCCCTTTGAGAAATTGTTGTTAATTTCAGGCTGCTTAGGTGCAAAACGGTGCTATCTTTGGGATATTTTTTGAGTTCATCGTACATGGCTGGAAAATGTCCAAAATTATTGAACTCTAATTTTTCTGGCTGGCTGGAAGTTTTTACTAACTGCAGTGGCGGCGCGTACATTGCACCTTTTATATTCACCCTGCGCTTGTATACAGCAGCGGATTCCTTCCTTTGTCACTATGTAAAGGTGTCATCCTGGGGGAGGGGTCTAAGGAGAGGGGGATAGCCTCCCCTTTTGAGAAATTTTTGTTAATTTAAGGTTGCTTAGATGCAAAATGGTGCTATCATTGGGATATTTTTGGAGCTGATCGTAGTATAGCAAAGGTGTGAAGGATTAGCAAGTGCGTTTTCAGAATGCTTTATAGTCGTAAGTGTATTAACAATCACCATCTATACCGATAATAACTTCGGCGAAGCGCTCGGTAAAAATTTTTGAAAAGTGTTTAACGGCAACAACGTACTTTCAACCTTCCACATCATGCTACAAATTAGACTGAATGAAGTGGCGTGCCCAGGATTTCTCTCAAGGGGACATGCAGTATGGAGGGGTCTAAGGGGAGGAGGGTCTAAGAAAGTTTTTGAAAAATTAGGTGTCCTTACGTGCAATCTGGTGCCACATATGTTACCTTTTGAAGTAAAATTTGTCTTAAAAAATTTACGTATTTTTAGGAACTAAAACAATAGGCATCAGTGAGGGTGGGCATGGCCGAATGGCCCTCCCCTCTGCCACTGATTGAATGATCCCATATTGATGCGAAGCCCCTACAGATGTTTGGAGATGTATGTCTGTTTTCGGAAAGTGTTGTGATCAGAATAGTTCCATGTATAATTACCTTTTTAATGGTCATGAGGAGTGCAAACCGTGACGCATGCTCGCAAAGCGCGCCGAAATTTTGTCATTAAATAAGATTTCCCTGACGAAATCTACATTCAGAATCTGCATCGAGACACTTAATAATTGCCCAACAAACCTACATGCCACTCAAAAAGCCAGTCAAATAGAGCCACGGAACTACTCTTTAATGCAAATGTGGGGGGGGGGATTTGATATTGTGTCCCCCACCCATCGAAATGCAAGTCCCCCCCTCCCCCAGGATTGACGCCCATGTAAATAAGTAAAGTGTACTGATTGAGAAATTTAAAATTTTACCACATCACGCGCAAATTTTACCATATATTCACTTTCAAAATTTCCCCCAAGATTTTTCCAGAAGGGGCAACTCGCCCCCCCTGCCCCCCCCCCCCCGGCTACGCCACTGCTTCAGAAATCCATGAAGAAGGTGATATATCATCTCTCCTCCCATAAGGATGTCAGGTTGTGAGAGTCCTGTTGGTCCCCCTTTTCAGTGGAAAATTAATGCAGAGCTCCTGGTAGGCTCTAGGCTCTAAATTTTCGGCACGCTTTGCCTGCAACTCTTTAGGCTTACGGAGAGAGGTACGTTTTAATTGAGTGATGGATTTATTTTTATCACTTTTTACCAAAAGTTATTTGAAATCTTTCACGATTTTTGCAAAGTCTTCTCAATATTTTTTGATTTTTGCTTGGTCTGGGCACTTTTAGCCTTGAATTACATTTTTTCACCCTCCTCTTCTTATGAGAACTGAAAACTTAGTATCGACCCAACTTCTTATTGATAGACACACAAGAAGGGAATTCACATAGCAATGGTTTTAAATGTAAATTCAAATTTTCGGCGGGCTTCGCGCGTAATTGTTTGATCTTACGTCCTCAACCGGAATACCGTATAACGAAAATAAAACACTCATTATGGCAAAAATCATTTCAAGTTACCTACATGGGGTCATATGTTGACGTGTAAGTTTTAAGATAACTTAGATTCTCCAGAATTTCTGCAGGTACATATAGTAACTTATACTGAGCCATACACATCAAATTCCATGCAACATGAAAAGGTATAAAACCTCACTGACATAAGAGCTGGAGCCGATTTCTGTGCTCTTACAAATTAATATTGCAAGAGCTTCCGGGGGCTTCACCCCCTGGACCCTGCCATGGGCCCTAATGCGGGTCACTGGACCCCACGCGTAGGAACTCGCGCTTTGCGCTCGTGGTGCACCTTCGGTGCACATGAGATTTTCCATCTTGGGCCCCACCCATAAACTTTCTGGATCCGCGCCTGTCCAAGAATGCCTACAGTTTCCCGTACAAGTAACCGTTGCAGGAAACTTCGGGACAGTTTTGCGACAAGAGCAAAATTGAGGGAAAAGCCATTCGTTCCAGAATCAAAAAATTGCAAAGGTACCGCCGTATAATGCTTTTTAAAATTCTGAATTTGTAAACTAACTCGCTAGCTTTTGAATTAGATGAAAATAAAGTATGTTGGCTTAGCCAAAAAATGCGGGATCATTGCAATGTGTAGCAACTGCATATTAGTCCCATAGCGATGCAGCAGTAATTGTAGTCAGGGCCCTAGCTATGCTGCTTCACATTCTTTCTATTACTTCCATATAGGTGTACTGGACCACTTTCATTGGGAGGGGGCAGAGCAGTTTTGCACGAAATTTAAATCACACATGACTGAAAATAGCACATTTGCCTGGAAATAGTAGCTTCCAGCAGGAAATGGACTGCATGCCCCCATCTCCTCCTCCGTTACATACGCTTTTCCCTTCAACAGTGCCAGTATTCTACCCTACTTAGACCCACTAACCTGAAACTAAGAAATCTCGTTTCCATATTAATTTTAGTAGTTTTGAGATTCTGTTCACAGCTGCAGGTATTAATACAGTACCAGTATACGGTATGTATTGTGTATGTGTATGTGTGTGTGGGGGGGGGGAGGGAGGCTACGTGTTGTACCAAATGTTGGACAACTGTGATTTCTATTTAATTATGAAGAAGAGGTGCTCTGAATTAGTTTATGTCGTTTTGGTAAGAAAGTAATATTCCCATTTTCCAAGCAACAAGCTTCGGTTTGACTGAGGGACTCATACTCATGCAGGGGCAGATCCAAGGTGGGGGTTTAAACCCCCTTTGATTTTCGAGGATTTCTCCATTTTGTATAATTTATTGTTTATTTTCCCAGGTATTTTCAGTTACTACAATGTCACCGGTGGGGTCCTGTAAGGCAGAGCGTTCGTTTTCGGTACTTAGACGTGTGAAAACATGCATAAGAGCCACCATGTTGGAAGAAAGGTTGGCAGGGTTGACAATGATGGCTGTTTATTGCAGAGACACAAACGAATTAGACACACTAGCCGTAGTAAAACGTTCTTGAAGGTGCATCCTAGACGGCTCTACTGCAAATCCAACACATTTGTGTTGGTGTGTCGTTAAATTTCATCTAACTATCCACTGCAAATCATTACAATTTCAACCACATTAAAACATGTCACCAACCCTGCCACCGTACTGCTACTGCACAGCTAAGTCACGGTGTGGTACCACTAAGTATGATTAACGCTTTTTATTTACCTAATCTTGGTTCCCGTATGCCATGAAATCGTATCCAGTGGTGTCTAACTCTGTTTTAAAAAATGGGAACACGACTCCAGCTTTTCGCTTGTACTCCCGCTGAAAAATTCAAATATTGTGTTGACTGGTAGTGGTTGTGTTGAATTGGAATCACGTAATATAATCAGAAATCGAGAAGGCCAATTATGCCCTGGACATCCATTGGATGTAAAGACGTTCAGGGAAAAATATACTTTTTAGTGGCATCATACTGTACATCTAAAGAAGTTACCATTTATTAAGGTATTATAATCCAAAATTCGATTATATACTGGGTCCCCTTTCATTAATAAGGAATAGTGAGGGAGCCTTGGGTACCGTGATTGAGTCAGGGCTCGAACCCAGAACCTAGCTTTAGCACGTGAGTACTGTAACTACTGTGTCACCACTATTGTTACACAAGGTATATTCCTTTTTTATCCAAGAGTACGTTATGACCAAAATCACGTTTAAACATGCAGAACAGTGGGTGTTTGCCTGGAGTTTCTTGCACATGTGAAGTGCCAGTGACCTGTAGGCGGTATTTTAGCATATTTTCCTTCGTGCCTCTAGACATGGTTGTATGTACAGAAAGAGAGGTTATCAACGAAACGTAATGTTTCCATGGAAGTGACAAACATATAAAACATGAAACATAAAGATGGCCTAAGCATGGATTGTAAGGTCTGAGAAGTGTCAATTTTTCTTGGTTCACGCCGCGCCAACCGATAATCGCGCTCCGCTTAGATACTGTAACGAGACAACCAAAAAAGCCATGAATGCGATCAAGCCTACCAGTTGAAATTTGAGGCCCCAGTGTGATGTGTAGGTCCATAATCAAAACGACAGGTTAGCCGAAAGCATCCTTATCGGTTAAGTGAGGGTAAAGTGACCCTTATGTTTATTCGTGGATAGTATCGATCGAGTTCCACCAGTACGCGCATACCCGAAGCAGATGTAGGCAAAAAAATGAAAGCAACGAAGTGGAACAATGTAGGAATAAAAGACCCATTGACTAGGAATGATGCTCAGAAAAGTAACATTTGCATAATAAAGAGATAACTAGAGTGATTTGCTTCCTGCAGTTCGTAGTTATCAGATTTGGGAAATTAGGATGGGCACTGCTGATCTGGGCGTCACCGAAGCATGTCGGGCCAAATACTGTCGTGGTTATACCGATGAAGGGTTCCCGTCGTTGGCAATACCGGGAGGTGTCGGTTATTTTGGAAGACAGTTGGCATGTTTGTTGGCTGGGCAAGGCCATGGTTTTAAGTGCTCATGCCTCTTATCGGTGGTGGCTGAGAGTGGGGCCGTCGACATTGGGACGTTGCTGGACGGTGGGCAGACAGTAGTCCTCTACTCACGTAAGTCATTTCTTTGTTATTGTTAATGCAGGTTACGAGGGGACATTTCGAGTATATGTATAAATGTAAGTCGTGCCAGGAAAATTAAGGTAGCATGGCATATTTCAAGCTCACTTTGTCAGGGAAAAGTTTGTTTTACTTTAGGCAAATGTTTATGTAATGCGATTTTTTTAACTTTTACCATAGGACCACAGGCAGTGGTGTCGGGAAAAATTGCATGGGTGCATGTCTCTATATGTATACTGTGTTAATGGGCATTTTTGGGCAGTGTCATTATTACTTGGGGGATAAATGAAGCAAAATGTTAAATAGAAAATTGCAGTTTCATGCTCAGATAGATTACTTCTACGGGAGGGTAGCTTAACATGGGGCATTCAGGTAAGGTCCAGGGCCACCTGGGAATGTAGCAGGGTTTCTCCACACCCCACCTATGCCTTTTGCTCGGTGAAATCGTTAGGCTACTTTTCTAGATAATGTACGGTAATTTGTCTTACAATCTACCATTTTCTAAGGACAAGCTTTTTCGTAGCATGGGGGAACAGGAGGTACCGCTGGCAGCAACTTGACGCAAGAACTTAGGGGAGAAACAACGCTCCTCCTGAACATGTGACTGCGGTATTTTGGTATCGTTCCACCCTTGGCAATATTCGACAGGTTTTGTTTTTGTGGGAACTGTATTGATTTCAGTACAGTCTCTCGGGGGTATTGGTTGTTATCATATGTGAAGACGGGCCGTGAGACGGCGATTTCGTTGAGAACTGCTTGTATATAATGTCATAAAGAATATTTTGACCGGAAGAGTATATAACTTTTCGTTCAGAGTTGGAAGTGTTTGCAAGATCAGGACAAGAACTAAAAAAATGTTTCTAATATTTTCTGTTGAGGAAGCAACTGTTTAAAAAGATGTACATTTATTTTTGCAAGAGAAATTATAGCATGATCATGATAGGAATACATTTCGTTTAAAAAATAAAAGATAGTTTGAGTAATTTAGAATCCTATAGCGTATTATTCTAGTTGTGTGCTCATTGCAAACGGTCCTGTTTAAGTGAAAAGAACCAGGGGATGATAATTTTCGAATTCTCGATCTAAGTTATCACACCCAGTACCCAAATACTTGCAGGAAATTTCAAAAAGAGAAACCAAATTTTCCTTATTTAGCACAAGCGAGCAACTTTCAGTGCAGGCCTGTAGCCACGGGGGGGGGGGGGGGGCCCGTGCCCAGCCAAAAATTTTTCAATAAAATGTCTTGCACTGAAGAGGGAAAATTTATCACGAGACCAGCATTTTAGACTACAAATATAAAGAGAAAAAATGGAAAATCTCGAACCATTTTGCATCTAGAGTCCTACAAAATAGGCAAACATTTTCAAAGGTGAGGGGGACACCCCTCTTCTTAGACCCCTCCCCTAGGCTGGCGAAACTACATCATCGTTGTGCCCCCAAAAATTGGTTACTCTGGCCATGGGCCTGTTTCAGTGAGTCACTGTGAGTGTCTAGATGGAGCACAACAAATGACTCAATGCGCCGAACTACTTACGCCCAAGATTGTTATCAGGCATGCATCTCTCACTAAGAACGAAGTCAACTTTCTGACAGGAAATTTATCATACAATTTCTGACACAGGGAATTTAAATAAAAGCTTGTTTTAATACGGATCAAAGAGCCTAGAAAACGCGTGGGAAATTCCATTTCCTGCAATCTGGGGGTCTTCTGGACCAAAAATATTCTCTGTACGCTTGGCGCCAACTCATGGTGGCGCCCAGCTTAGATAGTAGCTATATCGCAACCCAACCCCCCCCTTTAGTCAAAACCTGCATTGGCCCCAGCTCATACTTATTGTACAGACCAGTAGACCATTATTGCCTTATGATATGAAATTATCACTATCTTGGGGAATGATGGTTGAAAGAAAGGATTACATGAGAAGTATGTGTTGAGTTCCTCTTCGTGCCTATAAGCTTTGCATAAGCAGTTTATATTCTGGACAAAATGAAAACATCTCAAAGAATGATCAGTCATTGGGGATGTTGATGTTAACCGGACTATTGTAAGCATTCCAGGCTGTTAAGATGACGAGAGAATTCATGTCAATAGCACTTTCTGACAGGGCCGGATTTACCTTGGGGAGGGGGCTGGGCACAAAGACTAATGTGGGGGCCTCCTTAAACTATAATTCTTCACAGACTGCAGTACGTGGCGCAAGCCATAGGAGGAGGACAAAGGTCGTGGTCACTTTCACCCCTTCCACTCGAAATAAACTCCATAGATTTTCTTCTTATGTGCAGTAAGCCTACAAAATAAAAATAAGCACAGATGATCTCCACAAATTCCAACATTAATTATGTCATCGCACTTTATTTTAGTGTAGCCATGTTATTTTGCGAGACAGCCAAAAATAAGGCCTCTTTACCATAAGGTAATTTTTACTGTATTAAAAACGAATATATTTCAGGAATTTTTTGGTGAACTTAGAAGAATATTCTCTGCAAAAACGTATATATCATTGGAAAGAGCAAAAATAGGGAATTTGAATGCATATTTTATTTTTGTAAACTAATTCCATTATGTATGCAAATATGCAAATTAGATGACGTCATAAGGTTTTTCATAGAAAACCCATACATATCACTATTATTTTGTAATTTATGGTGCAGGAGATTGTTTAGCTTCCTTTTCCCTTTTATTTGATACCAAATTTGAGGAAATTGGACCAAAAATGAGGAAGATATGTTCATTTTTCTCTTGCCATACAGCCCACACTGAACTAACACACACTGACCTTATGTGACCTCTACACAGAACGCTATTCTCAGTGCACAGTGGAATGTAAACAACCTTGAATCTCAACAGAGCTGCGTGGGCTTTGTAAGGTATCTCTAAATGGACATTTTAGTAAGTAGAAAAGTCAGAGGGGTGTTGTGGGTTATAATTTTTGATATTGGGAGGGGATTTTGGGTCAGAAATGCATGTTTTGGGTCAAAATTTACGCATTTTTGAAAAATGAATATGTTTGGACCTTTGAACCTCTCTAACTCACCCTACCCATGTCATTTATGCATAAATGTTTGTATTTTTATGTAAGGAATCTTGTAATAAACATTTTGGTGTTTGAATTAAAAAGATTGGACTTTCCGTTGTTGAGTTATGAATTTCGGCGAGTCGTGGGTTTTGGGGGTTGAAATGACCAATTTTTGACCAAAAATGACGCATTCTTGAAAAAAAATACTTGAAATATGTCTAAAATCCCTATACCTGGCATCTAATCACCTCTCATGGTGTTTCTTTAGGATCTAGGAAATTCAAAAAAAGTATACTGAGTAGTGTGATTTTTTCCTAAGAACCTGAAATGATTTTTTGAAAATTATGCTCAGTTTTTAGCATTTTTTGAATTTTTTGGAGAATTTTTTAATGTAAACAACTATTTATCGATGTTTTGTGAAAATAAACTCCTACTACAACCTCCCCCCCCCCCCAAAATGGTGGCATTCAATAGATTTATTGGCTTCATTTTGGTGGTTAAATGAAGGCTGGTGGATGTTGCATGACAAAGATATGATTTTTTAAAAACTTATTCCTCGACAGGGGTGCCTCAGACACCCCCGTTATGGAAAAGTCTTTCGACAATGTGAGGTTCCATCTTGATTCAGCCTGGAATACTCTACCTCAGACAATAAAGTAACTTTGTGGAGGCCTCCTCTTTTGTGGGTGCCCCTGGGCATGTGCCCCGTTGGCCAATGCTTAAATCCGGCCCTGCTTACTGGACTGTGTTTCGACGCATTTTGTATCTAGAAAGCTCATAGGCTGTGTCTCATAAATGTGCAATATATAAAGAGAAACTTTCACAAGTGTGTAGTTCTTTGCAGAAAGAAGCCTCTTATCCAGTGATAAGAGTACAGCAGTACATTTTAGGTTCATACATAGTTTTCCCTGCACAATCCCCTTTCAACAGTTGCACATCTACATCTTAAATTTAACTTCTAGAATGAAAAGCTTTAATGAAATGTAGCCCCTCCCCCTTTTCACGTAAAAGTCTTTGAAGTTGCACATAGGCGTACGGGACTCTTCCAATGGGGGGGGGGGCAGAAAGTTTTTGCCCGAATCTCAAAATTTTGCCCAAACTTCGTTGCAGTTCAGGTGCATAAAATGGACACAAACCCACTACATGCGAGCAAAGGGGGCGAAAAGTTTTGCATATTGTTTCGGGCATTCGATCAAAACTTCGGGAACTCAGTAGTAGTAAGACTCCTTACCAATAGCCAAAAATAATGCAGCTTTACTCGTATGAAGTAAACATGTTGCAATAAATTTTCATATTGGCATCCCTTTTACTTGTGGTTCCTTAGTTTTATGTTATACACAAATGCTGGAAAGGGAGGAGGAGGGGCTTCTCACAAGACCCCTCACAAAGACACCTGGGTTTGGGTATGTCCTAAGGAAACCAACTCAAGATCTAAAAAAAAAATGTACAAATGAACAGAGACTTGACAAAATAGTGCAGTTTCCACATAAAATCCTTTTATGGCCACACACATTTTGCAAAGTGGGTTGGGGTGGGGGAGGGCTGACCCCATACGACTATTGACAAGCATACAGAGTGCTGCTATATTCGTTTGAAACCCTTCTGTATTGGTCCCATTGACCCACCAGAGAATGGTCCTAATAAAAACAAAGTTTACACTGGAGCTAACGTACACTATTCTGTGTATTGCTTTGATTTGGAAAGCGCCCTCTATTTATGTTTTTGCCTTTTCCCCGACGCTGGGGGTAGCCAAGGTTTGCAGAAAAAGGTCATGTGTGAGTAAGAAGTGATTCCCAAGTACGCTGGACCAAAAACTTTATGTCTGTAGCTTGAATGAGTTCGTTATGTATCTTTTCCTTCAGTACAGTAGTCTATGGGACGCTGGAGGCCATTTTGTCTGTAAATTCAACAGTGGGCAAATTTTGCATGTGGGGAAAATCAAAATATAAGAATTTATGTTGTAAATAACAACTGGACGGATTTTTAGGTAATCGCCGTTTTTGTTTTTAAAGCCTTTTTTGAGGTATGCCCTACTGAATAAATGTAGGTTTGCCTCATTCATTAAGAAATAGATTGACCGTACTTAGCCTTTTAACACTTTAACACTATAAACTATTAAATATTATTAAAACTTCACGGAACGTATGAAAACCAGTTTATTAAAGATCTCAGTTGTTGGTGTAGCCTGGCCATATTAGTAAACCCTTCGCAAAGAAAGATGAAAAATTACTCATGGACTCCGCCATATTGCTTCTTTTACAACAAATGCGATCATTAACAGTCACATATCACCTACTTATGACAAAGTGCTGGACGCATGGTGTGATTAAACAAACAAATTTTGATCTCCCTTACCGTAACACATAAAGATGTAATGGTCTGCCCAGGTTCCGTTGTTACATTGTACTATTGAAGTCCCTTCTGACGTATACCCTGGGGGACATTCGTACTCAACGTAGTCACTGTCCACAATAATGTTGCCTACATTACCATCGGAGTTCTTTGGTATAGCTCGATCGTCTGCATCTGTAGTGCAAGGGGCTGTAGATACAACAATTACCACGGTTAAACAAAGAGTTAAGTTGATCTTTGGCATGCAACCTTATGATGGAATCAAAGAAATTTTAATTAAAATGTATATCATTACGTTATCTGCTGTGTCCACCTGTTATCTGCTGTCCGCCAGATAAGTTAAGCAATGGAGCCTGACTTAAACGGGATATATGAATGGTGAGATTTATGGTTAGTTTTAACGTTATTTGATAATGCTAGGCATCTTAGTAGCATCACTACACTAAACATATATCTCCTCAAGCCTCTGCTATGTGTGAGCTGTTTTCAAGTTATACAGGGTGCTTTATAAAAAGCGTGAGGTGACCGTGGGATATCTGTGTTTTTTGACATCATTCAAAACTGTCTGCTAAAAGACTCGAACAAAAAAGTAAGCTTTTCGGTCTTGAGGCTAAACTTATACGTAGTATTTGGTCATTTCCGACAGTTTGGAACATGATCTAGAGGTCTGAAGGTCAAACTTGCTCATTTCCAGTCTTAGATGTCTCTCGGAGAGCTCCTGTGGGGAATAAAAGTTTTGTTTTCGCCAGAGAGTCGAGAGGATTTTGGAAACTATACTACTTATAATAACATCATCATGCTACTACTACAACGACACCGCGACCGCTACCACCACAACCACCTACAGCAACGACGGCGACGGCGGTGGTGGTGGACGACAGCGACGATGGTGGTGGTGGCGATTGTGATGGTGATGGTGGTGGATGATGATGATGATGATGATGATGATGATGATGATGATGATGATGATGATGATGATGATGCTGCTGCTGCTGCTGCTGCTGCTGCTGCTGATGATGATGATGATGATGATGATGATGATGATGATGATGATGATGATGATGATGATGATGATGATGATGATGATGATGATGATGATGATGATGATAAAGATGAGGACGAGGATGATGATGATGACGACGACGACGACGACGATGACGACGACGACGACGAGTATGACGAGTATGACGACGATGACGACGATGACGACGATGGCGACGATAGCGACGATGACGATGATGATGGTGATGATGATGAAAATAATAGTTTACTACTTCTTCCCCTTTTCTATTCAAAGTTTGCACATAAAGCAGTAAGATTTAAGATTACTTAAAATATAATAAATTTCAAAACAGAATTGAATAAGCACAAATTACAATTTTATCAAGTACATTAATCGAGCATAACCACACATTTCTAACATGTCTCAATGCAATCATGGAAAATTTACATAATTCATGGTAACTTATCTGTGTTTCTTTAAAGTCTGGTTCCCTTTTGGAATTGAAATTTGCTACAATGATTGGACACATATACTTCCACAGAATTCATGAAAAGAAAGCTGTGAACTCCTAGCGTTTACTTCGATGAATATACCTTTTCATATATAAAGTGAAAAATTAAAAGAGACAGAGGTATCGAAATTATAGATACTTATAACCTCATTAACATTTGGAGGGAAAGGAATCCTGAGGAAAAAAAATTATAATTGGAATTCGCATATTTCTCATAATATTTATTGCAGATTAAATTTCGTTTTGACAAGACTTAATGCCGTTTACCTAATAAGTGACAATTGTTTTTCAGCAGGCTGAAACTCTGATCCCTTAATTTTTATTCTGATTTAAAAATATGTGTAGCGAAAAAAGGGGGCAGGCTTTTTGAAACTCAACAATTCTCCTTTCTGACCCAGAGTATGCTTCTGTTATTGCAAACCTTATTTCTGAGAAGTCTGAGAAGCTTTAGAATCATGACCCTTCTTTTCCGTGGAATTTTTTTTAAATATATTATCCGTAAGGTATCAGCAAGTGCAGTTAAGAAAAGGCAAAAGAAAGGAGGCAGACTGAATTGGGATCGTTGGAAGAAATTTCTAATTAGAAATTTTTACTGACTGTTATTCGCAAACTTATAAATAAATCTGGTGATGGTATGTTATATACCTTTAGTATTCTACATGAACTATGTGATTACTACACTTTATACGATTAGTGCTTGCAACCCATCCATTAGGTGTGATTGTTTTCATCACATGATTGTCACTTGCGAAGCTTCACCATTAATTGACGAGTGCAAAACAGCCATAGACTCTTTTTCAAATGACAAATACTCGGGTAGTCAAGGCTTATCCGTAGAATTTAGCAAGAATTTTGGCCGTTTATTGATTAACTTGTGACGGAGTCACCTAATTACGGTTACGAAATTCGCCATGTTTTAAACGAACAGTCTTAGTGTTAAAACCCTCCTTCCCACAGCTGATAAGGATACCAGCTTGATCACAAATTATCGTCCAATTTCTCTGTTGAACGCTTACTATTAAAACGTGTTCGAAAGCCCTTGCCTCCAGAGTTAAGGGGGTTATTCCAAGAATTGTAAATCTTAATCAAATATGTCTTTTTAAAAACAGGTCTATGGTGGAAATACTCTCCTTATTTTAAACATCATTGATTATTGTACGTCTGTTGAACAGGAGGGTTTATTGCTGCTGATTGATTTCGAAAAAGCTTCCGATCGTCAAGACTGGAATTTTATATTTGCTTGTCTGGGTTTCTTTAAGACCAATGTAGGATGAATTCGGTTTTTGCGTATGGTTTGCTCAGAAGAGAAGCTTTTGTCTCAGATAATCGTCCTTTATCTTTTTCTGTTAAAATATCAAGAGGCATTACTGCACCCTTAGTCCCTATATCTTTATCATTTGCACTGAATTACTTGTCATACATTTAAATCAATCTCACTGCTTTGAAGGTTTTACTATAATGGGTTGAGAGGTTAAAATTCAGCAGTGTGCAGATGATACTTGTTTTTCTACACCCTTACAAAAAAAATTGTGTGGCAAAAGTTCCAATACCACACGTGAAATACTGTGTCGAACTGTGCAGAACTATGGTGAGGTGTGGAGAGGGGTAAAATTTCTGTGAATTTATGCGTGACAATGTGTGTCATTAATAAACAGTTGACACACTTTTCCTAAGTGCCATGCATTGACCAGCATTTTCACAGTTTGGACATGAGGCAATGTGTGGAAAACCGAAAATCACGCTTCGACACATGTAACAGGAGGCAAACTGGGGTAAAGTAGGCAAAGTGTGGAGATTTGTGGAGAAGTGTGGTGCTGAGTAAAGTAAATTTAGTAGTTCGATTTCGTTCACAGGCCTTGTTTGCCACACTTTCCCCTGTTTGCCACATGTGTCAACTTGACACAGCTTTCCCCACTTTGACCCAGATTTCAAGGTGTGACAATCATGCAGGGAAAAGCGTGGTCCTGTGTGTCAGATTGGTTCCAATACCACATGTGTCACCACACATAACCACACTTTTTTTCCTTATGTATTTTCATATGCTCTGCCACACGTGATTACGTGTGTTCACATGTGGCATGCCACCCTTATTTTTGTAAGGGCATGGTTCATATGAGTCCATTTCCGCTACTGTTGAGGTTTTTGACATTTAGGAGCATTCTGCGGCCTCAAAGTAAAGTATAGTAAGACTTGCATTTTTCCCTTGGGACCTTTGGCTGGTAGTAAACCTTATTTTGTGAATGTGTTTAGATTTTAGTGGACTCTCGGTCCTGTGACTGCACTTGAGATTACCTTGAGTGGGATAGTTTGTTTACCTTAATATTGTTACCTAAGCTATCACTCCTCAAATTATTGTTAAATTTGTGGGCTCAGTGGTGTCTTACTCCTATTGACAGAAAAAAATTTCTAAATCGTATGAGATCTATCTGCTAATGCATTTGTTTCAAATTTTTCCACATCCCCCCTGAATTGTTTATTAGGAAGGTTGAAAAGAATATTTGATTTTCAATCGGTATGGAAAGCCCAGTAAAGTAAAACGTAGTACCATGTTTGTCTCTATATGCCAAGTTGATTATATTCCACACACTTGGAAAGTTTATTCAAATTCTTAAATGCAGTTGGGTCAAGAGGTTCCTTTCTGAGAATAACACCTTTTGGAAAATAAATTGTGATTTCTACCTAATAAAGTGTAGAAGGGACTTGTCTTTGATCTTAACTTTAAGCCAAAAGATGTTGACAAAAATAACACTTTTGTGAAAAATGTTTGCCATGCCTGGGCACAATTTAATTTTAAAGAGCTGGCTAGAAGTTTTGGAGATCAAGTCATCTGCATTTGTACTTATATAAGAGTCGATTAGAATATGATATCTTATACATTTTTGTACGATAAGAACAATACGCTCGTTAAAGACGGATATGGTGTAATTTTATCTTTTATCTTGCCTCTTGTCCTTTTACCATTTACTTTGGTATCGTCTGTCTCACAAAGCTGAGAATATAATGTGAACAATGAAGCTTATGAAGTCAATAGTCCCTCTTTAGTCACGGTTCTACAGAAACGGTACATGTCGAAATTTATACTGTATGTAATCTCTTCCCCGACAGCTGTTACTAAAATGACAAATATTACGTTTAAGGATATTGAGCTCTGTTGGAATGATGTCTCAGTGATGTTCGCTGTGGGGTACCCCAAGAGTAGATTCTTGGACCACTCCTGTTCATTGTTTACATGAATGATATTTATTTTGTTTCTGATAAAGCTGATATTATACTTTTTGCCGATGACACTAAAGTTTTCTTCAGACATAAGAGTTCATATTTATTGTATGATACCGCTTCAATTGAAATGAGTCAGTTATGTAACTGGTTCTCTGCTAACAAGCTATCCTTAAACGTTAGTAATACTAACTATATTATCTTCGGTAATAGTAGAACTAGCAGGCAGGATATTGATGTCTGTATAAATAGGATGGCTAGCAAGTTACCACAACCAAATTTTTAGGAGTACATATAGATGCAAAGCTCACCTGGCGAGATCATATTTCAAATATTTCCAAGACGATTGCAAGGAACGTGGGCATATTATCCAAACTAAAACACTTTTCACCTAGAAATATACTTATTACACTATACCAGACTTGAATAATCCCCCACTTAAATTATTGTTCCATTTTCTGGAGTGGAGCAAACAGTTCTCACCTTAGCCAACTTACAGCATTGCAGAAACGAGCCGTTCGCTATGTAGCTCATGCAGGCTTCAGGGATCACACAAGCCCACTATTTAGAAAGTTTGAATTTACTTAAGTTTACTGACGTTATTGATTTCAACATTGCAGTTTTTATGAACAAGGCATGGAACAGGTTACTACCGGATACATTTTACAACTTTATCATTAACAATACTCTTGTTCACAGGCATGGTACTAGACATGCTAACTTTGCCCATTGTCATTATTATCGTACGAATATTGGATCATCCAGCTGGAGGAATCGTAGTACTAAAATGTGGAATACCCTCACAGATTCAGTAAAAAAATTCTCCCTCTCTATTTCTCTTTAAGAGGGCGGTTATGAAAGACGTCATTGATAATCATTAAACTCTCTTGTTGAAATTCCCCTCCATATCTTTCCCGGTGACTCCTGATATTTTTCAAATGTTAGTACATAACACGGAGAAAACCCATAGTTATGTATGTATGTTTGTTTGATTGTTTATGTGTTTTTTGTGTTTTGTAGAAATTGCAAATAACTGTTTACTTTTCTCTCTTTTTTGTAGGGAGTCATCCACCTCGTTAAGCCAGTCCTGGCTTTCTGGATAACTTCCTTTCACATCACCCGTTTATATGTAATGTGATGAAACAAATAAATGAAATGAATTAAAGCTCTTTCTTGCTCTGTTAAGGAAAATTAAATTCAATATTTACAATTTAAGTTTTTGCATAGAATCTTAGACACTTATTATTTATTACATGAGAGCTTAAGAGCATGATGAAACTATTAAGTATGGTTTTCGGTATTGCAATTTCAGATCTTTATTTAAGAACTTTATTTGGATATAGAACCTGCAGCCAGACATTTTTTGAAGTAAATTAACTTTTTCCGAACATCGGTACTTATGATTTTGCTTATGATTGTTTAATTTTACACGCTATGTTTTATGTCTTTCTGAAGAAAATGTTGGAGAAGTTATCATATTATATCAGAGATTTAAATCAGGCGCGGTTTTACGGGGGGGGGGCTTTGGGGGCTCAAGCCCCCCCAAAGTTCGCTCAAGCCCCCCAAAAATTTTCAGAGGTTATGTTATGCTATATTTGCGTGTACTGAGAAAAACAAAATTGCCCAATACACTTGTGCACATCTTGGTCCAGTGGATTTATTTTGTCAAGGGAAACTGTCGTCTGTGTCTCGAAATCACATATTAGGTTCAAGACTTCATACAATGGAAGTTGGGTCAGATAAATAACATAAGTAACATCTATGATAGTATGTACGTACATGTAAATCAAGTTAACGGATTAATCATCTGTTGGAAGTTCAAAACGAGTCATTTCGTCGCTGATCTCGTCAAGCTATACTAGCAGTCCTTTTAAGTCAAATCTACAGGCCGAATCGTTATTCCCATTAATGTGAACAGGTCCAGTTGCTTGTATCTCTCAGTAACGTTTGCTACATTCTTCCAAATAAAATATATATATGCCTGTATATACGTTACATCTATGCCATGGTCAGAGACGGTGCCACTCAGGGGGAAGGGAGGCCTATCCCCCCTGTAATTTGCAGGAAAAGAGAAAAAGGGTAGGAAAAGAAGACGTAAAAGAGAAGAAAAGAGGAGGGGCGGGGTAGGCCAATATCTGATCCATATAGTTAATCCAGAGCTTTCAAGAGGCCATATTCCGGTTTCTACCAGCCTTTAGATACGATTTTATAATGCACAAATGAAGCAAGGCAAATTTTCTTAATAGTTCGAGAATATTTCTGTAGACTCCACTCACATATTTCTGCGTAAAACTTTCCCCGACCAGAAGGCAGTAATGTGTCCAAAAGGGGACTTCAGGAGGTTTGTTGATACATACCCTTAGACAAAAAAGGCTCCTCTTTCACCTAACCAAAAATATTAAGAATGTTTTGAACCCATATGATCGGGTACAAAAATATCCCAAAGACAACACCATTTTTGCATCTAAGCAACCTTCAAGTAACCAAAATTTCTCAAAAGGGGAGGGGGACCCTCCCTTAGACCTATCCCCTAGAACAGCCCTCTTTAGTACCCAACCAAAAATTAGAATTCACGAAGTTATGAACATTTTCCAGCCATATATCAGTCAAAACTGTCCCGAAGACCGCACCATTTTGCATCTTAGCAACCTTAAAGTAACCAAAATTTCTCAGAGGAAGGGGACCCCCCCTTAGACCCCTCCCCCACGACGGCGATCACTCAACCCATGCCCTCTATCAAAATAACCTTGCGCCGTCCCTGGTTAGGGTACTGTTTTTATTATCTTTGGTTTCAGCGTGCGCGTGACCGATTTACATATTTGAGAGAAAATTTTATGATTCTTCCGTTTCAAGCCCCCCTAAGCCCCCCCCCCAAAAGTCTCGATCTAGAACCGCGCCTGATTTAAATTTACCTTAAAGGTTGAAAAATATTTATATGGTGCCAAAAAACGCCATGCATTTTCAATCCAAGAATTTCTTAATACGTTCTCAAACTGTAACTTTAGAACTATCGAACTATCGTACATGATCTATTTTTGCTTTGTGTTTGCCTTTTTGTTCTCTCCATGTGCCAGTAAAAATGCTAGCTTTGTTTATTGATCACTATGTAACAACAATTGTGATAATAGATTGACAAGAATAAATTAAGGACAAAATTAAAAGGTTTTCCCCTAGTTAAAAGCAAAGAAAACTGTTTTTCTACACTGAAAATAAAACCAGAAAATGGACTTTACTCCCCCCCCCCCCAAAAAAAACCCAACTAATTACTGTTGTCAAAAGTACCACCCTCCCTCCTTCCTGTTCTTGAAAACTCGAGAAATACTATTCATGATACCAAAATATGATAAAATGGGGAACTTATTGATTTCAAAACAAGTCATGAATTCCATGCTAGAGGTATTCCTCTTTCATCAAATTAGTGTCTTACACACAGAATATTTTTTCTGAAGTAAATTATAGTACATAATAGTAGCATTTTTAACCCGAATAAAAGAATTCTTCCAGATAGTTTGATTGTCAAAATTCTCCGTCGGAGAAAAAAAAGACAGTTAACCCTAACCCTTACAAAAAAAATTGTGTGGCAAAAGTGGCCAATACCACACGTGAAATACTGTGTCGAACTGTGCAAAACTATGGTGGGGTGTGGAGAGGCGTGAAATTTCTTTAAATTTTTGCGTGACAATATGTGTCATTAATAAGCCGTTGACACACTTTTCCAAAGTGCCATGCACTGACCAGCATTTTCACAGTTTGGACATGAGGCAATGTGTGGAAAACCGAAAATCACGCTCTGACACATGTAACAGGAGGCAAACTGGAGTAAAGTAGGCAAAGTGTGGATAAATGTGGAAAAGTGTGGTGCTGAGTAAAGTAAAGTCAATAGTTCGATTTCGTTCACTGGCCGTGTTTGCCACACTTTGCCCTGGTTTGCCACATGTGTCAACTTGACACAGCTTTCCCCACTTTGACCCAAATTTCAAGGTGTGACAATCACGCAGGGAAAAGCGTGGTCCTGTGTGTCAGGTTGGTTCCAATACCACATGTGTCACCACGCATAACCACACTTTTTTCCTTATGTATTTTCATATGCTCTGCCACACATGATTACGTGTGTTCACATGTGGCATGCCACAATTTTTTTTGTAAGGGTAAGAATCAACAACCTCTCTAATAAAAACATCCATTCCTACCTTTCTCCATCCCTCCCTCCCCCCTTCCTTCCCTTCCTTCCCTCCCTCCCTCCCTTCCTTCCTCCTTTCCTTCCTTCCTTCCTTCGTTTGTTTTTTTTTTTACATTATCAAAAGTCAGACAAAAGGACGAAACAAATACATTGAAAAAAATTTTCCACTGAACCCAACGGAATATCGAAAAATTAATTTCCGCGTATTGTCTTTATTACTTTAATATGTTTAGACCTAGGTACACTGTAAGCTTTCTGTTTAATGTGAAAATTTTTTTTTTCAGTAATTTTGTCGGCCCAGGGGTAACATTAAGGCCGGTAACATGATTAAAGTGGGGTAAATGTGATACCAAAAGTCCTAAAGGAACAAATCACACTATTGTAATTTAAGTGCCAGACCAGAAGAGTCACCATACAAACGAAGAATACGGAGTACCTCTGAAAGCATTTGGTTTGAACTATCCAAAAAGGAATTAGCACCCTCTGCATGTTGCAAAATCCTCATTAGTTATTAATGGAACTCCCTTCAATAAGATTATTGTGTAACATTCATAAAGCTAAGTTTCAGCTGCTAATTTTGAAAGATATGAACTTTATGGACATCCTTGTCTCTCTCTACGCTGGTGAACCTGATGGATTGCTTGAGGTGTTTCAATATAAATGTACTACTGCCCTTATACAGCACTTTAACCCAATTCTGGGTGTCGCTAGGCATCCCAATCAACTATTTCCACAAACGGTGACACGATACGACTCATGGCAGACAAGGAAGAAATCATAAGCCAAAACACAAAGATTCCGTTTTTTGAAAGGTGTATACTATATTAAATGCAAAAAAATATCTTCCGTTTTTTTTTTGTAAGATTGAATAAAATGAAATATAGAGTTACATAATAAAGTGAATTATAACTGAATCCCACGTGCTCACCGTAACTTAAATTAATCTAAAACACTCCCTCTCTAAACAAAGATCCTATAACCGGCTCTACACTAAATACTAGCTATTTAACTGAACGTCCGTTTCTTTTCAATCAAACAATAACATCAGTTCTGTCCCATTTTTGTGCGTCTTTGTTTTGCGTAGTTGCTAGGAATCCGCGGCCTTGCATTGGGCTGTCAACTCAAGC
Source organism: Holothuria leucospilota (assembly GCA_029531755.1). Lineage (NCBI taxonomy): Eukaryota > Metazoa > Echinodermata > Holothuroidea > Aspidochirotida > Holothuriidae > Holothuria > Holothuria leucospilota. Next base: position 32,243,345 of record CM055972.1, on the reverse strand, counting down.
CATCTATAAAGCCAATAAACGAAGCTTAAAGTTACCATATCCCTATAATTTCCATATGAACATAAGGTACGATTAAAAGTCTCATACTTATGAATTTGACCCATTAATAGTTTTCGTTACTTTACCACATCTTTAACGTTATCTTTAGGCTTTCAATGGTTAAAACCCCAGAGTACCTTACATGTGAACTACAAAGTGATACTCACACTTGCCGATTCCATAAATGTAGAATACACAATTTTATTCGTCAATACAGTCGGACAAATACAACACTTATTAAACCACAGTACAACGTTGTCTACATGGAGTGGCCCGATTTGCCACTCCCTGGGTATAGGATCAGGTTTACTTCAAGGTGGCTAGTATTCCACGCCCTTGCGACTTACATTCTGCAAACCAAGTAACTAGCTCTCTTAAGCACACGAGGCACAGTATTTCCTTGGTTAACCAAATACAATAGAAGACTTGCCGAAACCAAATCGATAATCTCCTTGGGAATGATATACTCGTCCCCTCCACATTAACATGCAATTACGCAGAAAAACACTCAGCACGAATCATCGTAAACAGAAGTAAGAGGGAGCCCTCATAGAAAGTCCACTGTGACACTGGGTGCCTTCCCAAACGTAAATGACTTAGACACTTATGAATAAAATCCCACTCCAGCTTATCGAACGGTGTTTTTTTTTTTCAGAATCAACACTGAACAAGAAACTGGGAAGCCAGGTTTTATAAATTATATCGAGAACGTACCGAATTTTCGCCCCTGTAAGTCGATATTTCAGGAACCCAGTTTGCTGTGGACAAATAATATTTTGCAATACCGGTTTATAGCGTGCGACAAAAGCCTTGGAACAAATTTTATAATCAGCCTTTTAAAAGGTTTATGGGCCTGTAGGGTAATAAAAAAGTGACTATGATCTTTGCTTGGTTTTGGAATCAAAGTTTCGATTCCTCTACTTTGACCTATTACTGACCAGAGCACTTTATTAAAAATAACGGTAAGGCCGTCCCTGGCAGGGAACTTATCGTTTTTCATAGATGACAACGATTGAAAACATTCATTAACTGTAAGTTCCCCATCGCACACTAATAAAAGCTCTTTGTCAAATTGTCTGGAAGATCTTCAAGAAAACTTTCTTGCGAGCAAGGGCCAAATGTGTAGAGAGATTTGTAATAATGCTTGATGTGACCAAGTATTTTTTTTCTTCCTCAGTTTATAAGCTACAGTGAGCTTTGATCAGTTTAAAGAGTGACAGAATGAAGTGATTTATTTCTTTTTTCCAGGTTCAAACAAAAAACTAGTTTTGCCCCTCCTCTACCCATCTAGCTCTTGACCTAAATGGTTTCATGGAGTTTATAATCATACAAATACATTAACTCATTTTGGGTTTTTTTAGCTGGGAAAGTAACTCTGACAATTCTCTAATGTATGTCTGCTACTCTAGATATGTCTCTCTTGCCATAAAATGTCTTAGGTTATTGCCTTCTTTTTTATCGAGGTCTAGATTGAACACAGAATTTAGATCCCCGCAACTAGGATAGTGTTGCCCTTAAAATTAATAAGGCGATTTGATACATTACAGAAAAAAATCAGGATGACCAATATCTGGAGCACAAATTCCTACAACCGTAAAATTTGCAATCCAAAACGGGTGACTTCCAATTTCATTATTTCAAAATTCAAACAAGGTTTTATAAGGATACAGACCGCCTGCACGTGATTGAACGATGCAAGATAAGAACACCCATTCATACTGCCAATAATTAACATCGTTAACAGACCAGTTCTGGCGTGGAATATAGGGAGAACAAAAACACCATAACAAGGAGGTTAGATGGATAAAAATTTCAACACCTACCATGATCTCGTCCGCTCGCAACTTGCCATATACATAACTAAAGGAAAAGTGGGAAAGAAATCAAAGAGGATGTCAAACTTGAATTTATCCGGACTTAACTAAATACAAGGGTTCTGACTGAAACAGATAACGGGCCGTCACCACAGAATAGCCAAACAACTACAACGTCTTTTTGATGATCCAACAAGTATACGTACCTCGCTGACAAACAGCAGAACAACACTGATCCAGAAGGACTCCGTCAAGGGTATTGCACAAGTTAACAAGTCTAAAGGCTAATAACATGCCTCCCAACAACATGGAAACTCATGTCGGACATTCTGGCTGACAAGGGTTACCTTACTCAACAAAACCTCCAGGCGGAGGAGCAGAAAGAAGCTAGGCCTGGCAGTAGGGGGAAAGGGATCTGTTGATCATCGGCACGACAATGTGCACGGATTTCAGAATCCTACGAGCAAACCTGGCAGTGACATGGATAGACTCTCAGAAGGCGCATGTTTCTGTACCACACTTGTTTATAATACAAACAATGAAAATGCACAAGATAGATGAGAGGATCTGCGCCTTCATAGAGGAACTCATGCAAAACTGGGCCACAAATTTAACTGCACAACACTTTCCCATAATGCCAGTCCAGTGCAGAATCTCCTAGGGAGATACACTGACAGCGATGCTGTTCTGTGTAGGCCCTCAACCCACTAAGCCACGTACGCAAAATGCACGACGAGGATATAAACTCAGGTCGGGTGAAACAATTCACAACCTCCTATTCATGAACGATCTAAAGTTGTACGAAAAGAATCAGAAGGAAATGGACTCAATTATAATCACCTTCCGAATCTTCAGTAACGACATCGGAATGAAGTTGTCCCTTGAAAGTGTGAGAGACGAATAAAACAACGAGGCAAGGTGTGGGCCACGCAAGGAATTCTTCTTGACATCGGAAAAATCCAGGACGTGAATGTGGAGAAGGGCTACAAATACTTGGGCATCTTGCAAGGCATGTAAAACCTCCAAGAGAAAGTAAAGGCAAATGCATCCAAGGCTACAAAGAGAGGGCAAGATAGGTCCCAAAGACAAAGTTAAACGGACGAAACAAGATTCAGGTCTTAGAGCACATATGTCATGCCTAGGCTGAGGTACACTGTAGGAGTGATTGATTGGTGAGAGTATGGGGGTAAAAGATTACATCAAGAGTAAGAGTGAGGTAGGGCCCCTGCTACAAGCAGATGGCAGTCGGGAGAATTATTTATCATGACGACGACAACAACGACGATGACGACAACGACGACTACCACCACCGCCACGCAACAGCAGCCACCACCACCACCAGGAGAGACCCATCAAGGCAGCAACAGAAGATGCTGAGATGAGGGCTGATTGCAACATGGCACAGACTTCATAGGTATACCGCTCGCATTGAGCAAATTAGAATCAACCGGATGATTGCCACTCAGCCGACGTCAGAGTGTACTCTCAGAGGCAAAACAACACTAACACTGACATCAGGTCGACGATACACTACAGTGAACAGACATACTTCTGGAAATAGACTGGGATAAGACACACAGAGAAACTCGATCACCGCCCTCACTTTTGGGGAGAAAACATCTGGCCAATATCAAGATCAAGTGCGGAATATTCCATGGCGATGGGCTCTCACCGCCGCTGTTCTGAGTAGCTCTCTATCTTTTGAGCTGCATGCTCCGCCAGGCAAAGCAGGGGTACACACTTAAAACAAGCCATAAGATCAATAATCAACGTGATATCCCCTGAAAATGGTATAAACAGGATAAAAGCTTGACTCCGGGAGCTAAATGGTCTCGCGAGCAGCATACGGCCCGCGGTTCGGAGGTTTTCCATCCTCCCAGGTGGGATAAGGATATCCTTAATTATAATACAATATGTCCATTGTGAGACATGCTGTTCTTTACACAACGTTTTTCAATAAATCCTCACAGTGATTTCCTGAGTAGTCTGCATCTTGTAGCTCTTGTTTCCACAAGGTTGGAATAGCAGAAATTTATCCATTATAATGTGTAAAAGAAAAATTGTTTAAATCATAGGCTGTCACAAACTCACTGTACGTCAATGGACTTTAATTACCATTAAAAATTGTGTATGTAATCAATCATAAAACACGGTCTCGTTTTTCCAAATTATCTAATTTTCGAACTTACATGTTGGATTTTTGAAACTCAAAGTAGACCACGCTTTAGAATTATCACCTTTAAAAAGAATTATTAATATGTAGACTACCTTCTTTATTAAAACTGCGTTTAAAATAAAAAAATTTTACAACACTACCCAAATGATAATCAAAAAATGTCTTCCACGCACCCTTATTCTCGTTTAAATACCTTTAATTTTTGAAATATTAAAAAGCTTGTAGTAAGTGAAATACCTTTTACCCCTCTAAATAAATAGGACTAAGTATGACGATTGACTTTTCAGACTTATTCTTCAAAATAAAAACATAAGGACTTTTATTTAAGTCCATGATACAATTTTTGGAGGATTCGGAAGAGTTTGAAAGAGAAAGATAAGTTGTGAAACTGCAAAGATTTTAAAAATAATATTTCTTTCAACAGAAGTTATATCCCGATAATTCCAAAGGCTAAACACCCGTTTAAGCCTAGTCAATTTGGGGGGGGGGGGGAGGAAATTTAGTCAAAAGGTCGTCCCTGTTACAAGTAAACATAATACCCCATAATGTCACTGGCCTACTTAACCAGGTAGACAGAAAGTTCTTAGGAAAATGAGATTTCGAGTGTGTAAATGGACCAAGTGAGTAAAGAATAGTTTTATCAGAAATAACTTAAACTACGGGCGTTCCCAAAATCACCTAATATATACGGAATATTTCCTGAATAGAATCTTGGCTACTATCTAAATAATCGGCATATTGTAAAATTGTGAATTCCTGGTTAAAAATACGAGGACTTCTAATTATTGACTAAAGTTAACTTTTGGGGCTAGAATTTCATATGCAATAATAAACACGTACCGGCTAAGAAGGTAACCCCTAGTCTTACACCTCTTTCCAAGTAAATATATATGCAGGATTATCCATTGTTTGTACGGCACGCTGAACTACTCGTCTGGAAAGTGTGGATCCAGTTCATAGGAGAATTGTCAAACTTAAATTCCTTTAAGCAGTTATGTAAAAACTTCCACTCCGTCTTTTTACGATTGAAAGCAAAATCAACAAAAAGTTCAAAGTCTTCAAAATCTGCTGATGTTAAACTCTACAGCCTACCAAAAAACTGACAGAATGCATTCTAAAGTCCTTCATCTGAGGTTATAAGAGCACCAGCCGTGTGTTTAATATCATTAATTGTATCCTGAGTGTTGTTTTTTCCCCAAATTAAGAGAGCACTTGCTATTCTTCTCCCTATACTCAACCTATCTGGCTCTTGATCTTATCTGAATATCCTTCAAGATAAATTATATAACTGCAATATTTCATTTAGGGCTTCCTGCAAAAGACTTTGTATTGAGATCCGTTTTAATGAAAAGCTCTCTTTCCAACGAATTAAAAAGATACTTTTCCCGTGGTCTTCTATCTTGAGCCAATTTTTACTCAGTTTCATTGTAATTTTACTAGTATTATTCTTGATATAACCTCACTTAAAAGCTGGGCTCCCCAGGTGGTTATTAACATTCAAAACATTGTCATTGAAAAAGAAAGAATCATATTTGTTTTTTTTTCACAGGAAGTTGAATTGTTAAATTTCCAGAACCCTTGTCCTCTTTTACCAGTATTGTAATTACTGTAATAAACACAAAGAATGATCTGATCTAAATCCTAATATTAAATCATTATGAGTTGCTTTCGTGATAGGAGCGTTGGATAGAAGAAAGAAAATCAAGACGAAATAAACATCGTCATTGATAATTGACTTCCATGTAAATTGCTTTGAAAGAGGGTGTCTATTACGCCAAATATCTACTGAGCTATAATGCATCATCAGATTCAGAAATTCCTCTCTAGCCTCGAAATTTGTATGACGCACACCATTCTTTTTACTATCTAGATTACAATTAAATTAAACAACCTCGGAGGAAAGTGACAGCTTACAAAAATCATTATCCCCTGCTGCCATTAGAACCATATGAAACCAACACTCTCCCTTCCCATTCATTAGAACAAAAACTTCCTGATCAGGAGTGCTATGTGACTCTTGAATGAAAATGACATCAAGTTTTTGATTATGAATAAAAGTAAAAGTGTCTTGTTTTCGACATTATCCTCAACCCCTTGCATTTTATGTACGAAACGTTTGAGAACCCATTTGACTAAAGAGTTTTAATTAAACACTATAACTTCAAAGGGTGTCCAAGCTCATCCTAGACAGTAACAATTCTCCCTACTAAATTAACTTCTAGCCCCACCTCCAATTGAAACCAAGACTCCTGTCACAAAAACATATAGCACAATATAACACAAAGGGACAGGAAACACGCTGCAATCGAACCCCAGTTTCTTGGCAGCAAAACACCACCGAGAGACAGCAACGCACCACCAAGATAAAACAAAGTTAATGGGACAAAACAAAGGCTATCAGTTCCCAAATTGCTTTAGAATTATCTTTGATCAACAATTTACTGAAATTAAAACGGTTTTCTGTTTCATCGTCGTCATTTTCCTGCAAAGAACTTGAGTTCCGTACCAATCGCGTAGAGCACTGCAACTTGCTGTTTTCCGTTTTCTTTTTTACGATAAATCGACAATGGTCAAGTCATCATTAATAAAAATCCTTCATCTTGAAATTTTTCGCGTTGGTTTCCGAGTGTTGTGATCTTGTCTGGAAAGAAGGACAAACGAACCAAGAGATGACAATTACGACCTTCACGTCTTGCACCGTCCCTATGGGCTCTCTCCGATGTTTGCACCTGGAATACCAACTTTCTCTAAGACCTTTTTAGCGATGAGAGAAACGCTTCACTGTGACTACTTAGATCTGCCATTGCCAGAAATCCTTTCATTGTCCAATGTTTCATTCATCGAGTCTGATAATAGTTCTTGCAAATCTAGGCTAACGTGTATGTCTGCTTGACTAGGCTGAAACACCCGCGTGATAAGCCTATATTTGCTTAACGTGTTTTGTTAATGTCTAGGTTTCTTTTTACCAGATCCTTTTGGTCGTCCATTTTTTTTTTTTCTTTGATTGAGATTCCATGACTCAGTTTTCTTGTTCTCTGAACTACCGGCGAGGAAAACTCGAAGTAATTGCAGTACTTTACCGGTTGTGTAAGACTCCATGAATATAGGTTTTGTTTTTCTCCATACATTTCGTGTATCGGTGTTCAATAGTTTTACACAGTCATTACCTTTTAGATGTTGTCCGGCTATATACACTGTTAACATATTTAATGCAGCAAAATAATTTAGATATACTGCATTGTTACATTCCCTGAACTTTCACATAAATAGTCTTTCATTTAGCAGTCAATGGTGATAAACTCTGTGTGTATTCATGATTTTTTTTTCTTCATTGCACCACAATGAAAGGCCATCATTAAGCAGTTCAAGCGAAAAAGTTAGACTGTGATATAAGTACAGAGCACGTAGCTGTAGTATTTCATTACAGAAGTGCTTTAATAAACATGAAGCATAAATAAGGGAACGCAAGTCGTTAATCGAAGTAACCTCACTTTAAACAATGGAGGATAACAACAGTACAAACAAAAAGAAAAATAGAAAAATGCAATCAGCATTAACTCGAAAAGAAACGGCTTTATATCTCTTGATTTTTTTTCGGGGAACAACTAGACTTGGAACAAATATGGCTTTCTAGTTTCAATATGAATATAGGTTTATGATAAAAACCTATTACATCGGGAATTGTCGAATTAAGTTTACAACAGCAGATAAAATATTTGCAATACAGGAAACAAAATTGTACAGATGCTGCAAAAGGAGTATATAACCAAAGAAGAAGTCAGATTTGGTTAAAATGAATTGCCGATCAAAGAGGTATTGCTCTGTCTCTAAAAGAAAAGAGGACTTGTACGGAAAGCTCCAGAATAGATGATGAATAGTTTTGATGTCAGCTTTTACAAAATTCTCAGTTAGGAGACTCAATTTTATTCAAAGCAAAAAGCAACTTGATTGTGCAAAAAAACAGAACTGCTAATCAGAAAGAGTAGTACGAGGCATGGTGATTATTTTCTGACAGTCATCATCCTCAGTGAAGTTAAAAGTAACTTTCTATTTAACAATACATCTAGGCGGCGAGACGATTTTATCATTAGCTTACAATAGGCAAAATTCGCCACACGGGTACAATTAAGAGTAGCGCTAAAGAGAGGGTTTCAAGTTTCATCGTTAAAGAAATTCCCTCTCCACTAAGCAGGAACTGAGGCCAAAATTCCGAAAAACTTTGTAAATGGGTACTTATTAATGCTAAACTTGTTACAAAATTCAACATATGAAATCAAACTGTCATCGGCATCAAATAGGTCGTTAATATACAAATCGCCGGCTCTGTGGAGGTTTTTGTTGTATACAATTTTACCATATACGTTTATAAAATGATTGTTCCAGAGCAGTTGATTGCCATAATTATTCACAGGCTCATGGAAATGTAAAGAGCTCCAAGAATGGCAAACCTGTTTATTAATGAAGATATTATTTACTGAAGTGTAATCCGCAGAGGTGAAATTATACACACGGTACTGAAAAAAAATTGCTAACCAAAAAAGTTAAGGAATGATCAAAACATATTTTCCCAAACCATCATCCCTGTATAAATATTGTTTCACCCACGAGATTTTTAGGGCACAAATGAAACTTCTCACATGCGTAAGTTTAAGCAATCCATTATTAGAACTATTGTACATTGTCCTCGGTCTGATCTTGTCAGGATTTGTTTGACCAAAATTGTAGTTTGGGTATCAGTTGTAAAAAATTCCGGTGGGTCAAGAAGAACTTGAAATAAGTATACGAGTTGTGATACGGCAAAAGACTTCACAATATTGCTGGCAATTTGAGTCAGACCTTTACTAGACCATACGTTTAAAATGCTTTCTGTCTCATCTGGATTTTGTTAGATGGACCTTTTCCAAGGCTTACCTAAGCACTGCAATTCCTTAAAGTCGTCTTCCCATGAACCGTCATCCAAACACCAGTACAGGTCCTTTTCTGCAGATATTCGGTAGAATGCTTCTGTGCAACTACAATTAGAGTAAGATGACCAGTGACCAACGCAGGTTCCATTGCTTGAGCCAATTGTGCTGAGTTCACATCTCAGTCCTAACTTTGCATCTAACGTCACTGGACATTGATTTGAAGGATTACATCCTGGATAAAAAATGAAACATTTTCACAGTAAGACTAAATTATACATCCCATTTCACTAATGAGATATCACCTATGGTGGCACTGAACTAGGTCCAGTTTCTTACGAAAGGTACCAACAACCCAAAACAAGCTAGCTATTAAAAAGGTAAGGATACTTATCTACATCTTATTCCACATAATGACGTCACACTAAGCCTTTAATTCTCTGAAATTTCCCGTCTGTTGTTACAATGCATTTCTTTTGTTTAATTTCCAATAATTATACATTTGTGATATCTTTGCAAACCCAGTTGCTTTTTATTAAGCGCGTGGTCCTGTCTAATGCGTCGCTTAAAGGTTTCCGTTGATACAACCTTTGTAAGAGGTCCCAGAGACAGCCACTATTATAATTTTGTATAGTTTTCCTCATATCTCAGGCAACTTAGAACATAAACTTATGTTAAGTACTACTCTTTGAGCACACTTGAAAGTGATTTAAACAAATTCTAACAAACAGCAAAGCAACAGATAAGCAACACATCCTTACAAGAATACTTTTACAGGTTCTATAAAGAACAAACTTTCTGCGTAAAAAATAGTACAAACGACATTTTACTATCAAGATATACATTTAGATATGGTGAAAACATCGTATCTTGCTAGTAAGGTTAGCTTTAAAAAATTTTAGAGTTCCAAACATAACGTATTCAAAACATTGGCATAATTTTTCCATATTTTTTACATAATTTTTGTAGATTGCCACCTATCAATTTATAATAATGTGGCATTATAAAAACAGACAAGGACTGCACTTTCCCCTATTTTGAACCTTTTTCCAAATTCCATGCGAAAATGTGTAAACGTTTCTTAACATCTTGATAAAAATTTAAGGAAAGAAATAATTATATCATAAAAAAGCATCATAACTTACCGTTTGCGCGTACCGCATTCACCAAAGCTATATCAGTTTGGATAAGACAGTAAAAAATCATTATCAGGAACACTGTCCATTGGTTACGTAGTACTTCCATTTTAAAAGCATGTCACTCTCTTTTCTGAAAAATTGCCTCGTGTCAAACGAAAAAATATGCACTGCAGAGTGATCGCTCTCAGACGAGGGAACCTAAAGGTAACAATCAAAGTCCAATAGCAAGAACGGCTTGGATAAAAGAAAGAAATAGTTATGTAGACAAACAATGAATTGATTTATTTGTTGATCCTTCATGTCGACTATTAGATCATTAACAGGCCTATTTATTTTTAAGTGTCGGGCGTCTTTGGTTGATCGAATACCTCTTGACAAAGTGTCAAGGTTCACATCCGATGTATCAAACTTTATTCATTGCATAAACGTGTTTACTTCCACACACATTTATGCCTCTGCTGAGAAAGGAGGGACTCAGAGAGGTTTTTGCATCCCTCGTTTGTTTAGTAAACCTTGAATTAATAGCATGGTTACATTGCGTGTGGTGTGTATTTTGGAAAAATTTTAATACCAGGCTGAAACCATGAAGCAGCTACTTTACAACTCCCGGTCTCACACAAATTTTGCTGCATGGAGAACTACTGATGTTTGACAGCACTCTTAATCATTGTAGTTGAATAGCAGAATTTCCTCACAACTGGTCACACTAATAATCTCGACGTATCTAACTGGGTTTCTTGGTGAAAGGTATTGCACGTAGGTTATCATAAAAATATCTACGGGGATTTAATGCGTAACCAGAGGGTAGCAGGGCCCTTATTTTGCTACACTGTAAAAAGAGACGTCTTCATTTTTTTAACACATTATGGCGTTTAAGAATTAGAAAACTAACAAGAAAATGTATAAGCACAGTGAATCACTGAACGAATATTAACACACGATGATAAAGATAATGACGTAAATTAAAGTGCACTTCGCAAACACGTTTATATGTTTTATATATATATATATGTTAATTTTTCTTTATTAAAAACAACTTGATGTTTACAGCAATCATGAAATAAACGCATAAACGTGTTTACGAGATGGCGTTAAAATGGCGTCAATGAGCTAAAGTTGGCGTTGTAGACGTTTAATTTGCTTATGTATTTTATTGTTTTTTTTTCGGTTACATAAACGCCAAGACGGCTTTATTATCTGTTACAAAAAAGTGTTAATCATTTTTTACAGTGTGCATGGATTGATATCTTTATTTTGTAGTGCGTTTAACTTTAATGCAGTACTCACAGAGCGTTATCATCATTAAGTTCTTTACAAAGTTTTTAAATATTTGCAGACTGATGTATATATGGAGTTAGAGTTAGATGTATATAATTTATGGAAGTTGGGCATCTAAAAGGCTGGTTTAACACTCTCCCCTTAATTACTGCAGTTGTATAGTACATTGTTACTTGAAGGTTATTTAAGTAATCCCATTCGCCAATCACCGGTTAACGTCCCCACCATTTTTCAGACAGTACTTGGGCACTTGATCTACGATTAATAACGAAACTGTCAGACCTTGGATTGTGGATAGCAAAATGACTGCTTTACAAAGGTGGACTGTTTCTTACTGTTTGTGCTTGAATATGCAGCTCTTCTGCCGGCAAGCAATTGCTTGTCGCAAAGGTCTGGTGCTGTCGATAAGAACTATGTCCATTCGCTACATGCCGCAATGCTACATCTACATGGAGTATAGCCTTGTTTATATAAAAGGGTAGATTGTGGGACTCAGTCGTTTTTGAAAAGGAATGTTTTACAATTCCCTGCTTGATAAAGTACAATGTAGATGCAGATAGCTAAGTTTCAATGGACACTGTTTTTTTTTCTCTCCTTTCCGTCATCTAGATGTAAGATATGCTAACATTTTTGCAATAAATGCGATATTACCTTATCATAGGTGTAGAGAAAATTAATATCAACCTTTAATCTGGATTAAAAATGACTTTATTACTTCCAATTATTTCAGTGCGACAAGTAGCTTATTTAGACAAGTGAGCTACGAAGTGACGATGAGGAAAGGATTCGGGAAAGGCTTCCCCCTCCAGACTTTGGGACTTATTGAAAATCTACACAAAATTGCGATTTGTTGACTCTTACAACAACATTGAAATGTTTTATCATGTCCCATGAAGAAACAGAATCAGAAACTTTTCAGTCAAAGTCCTAGGGGCTCAGATAAGATAGAAAGTCGGTGTAAGTGTGCATATTCGTATCTAGGACATTTTTCAACCGGATGGACACCTCCCTTTCTCACCTAGAGTAGAGGTGCCGTCCTGGAGGAGGAGAAAGCGGAAGGTACCATTTGAGAAATTTTTGTTCGTCAAAGGTGGCTGAATTGCAAAATGGTGCTATCTTTGGCAAAGTTTTAAAGTATTTTTTTTAAATATTCACCTACTGAAATGAGTTGTTCTTATTTTTGTTGGGTGTAAGGAAAAGATGTGATTTCTAAGTAGAGGGGATTAAACTCCTCCCCTTGGGAAATCTTTAGGGTGGCTAAGGCGCTAAGCGGTGGTATCTTTGGCAAAGCTTAAAACTGATTACATATTGAGGAATTACCATTATTTGGCAATATTTTTGTGGCATGGCCCCTTCCATGAATGTTGGTACCATGAGACAGGCTTAAAACCTCCTGGAAGCTTTTGGTTGATTACAAAAAGCGCATGTTGGTATGATGCTTTTTACTGACATCCAAATGACACTACAGGAAAGCTCACCAGTAACTCACAAAAAATTATAGTTCTCCTAATTTTAAACAAGAATCCAAATAAACAGTTTCCAATGGGGAATGGCCGGGAGAGGAATAAAGGTATAACAAAAGGGGTAGAGGATTAAAAAACATGTTCACAATGCATATTCTCTTTAAATGTACTTAAAGGCCTTTGTATAAGCGTGAGAAAATGAATAATATACTCCAAATCATATAGGCCTACATCACCCTACAAATGTTGCGCATAATATAAGATTTCCACATAGTCACCTCTTGTCGGTCGCAAGCCCGAGGTGAGACTTGATGCACTTGCCCCCTTTTTATTCGGAAACTAGTTCTCACCAGCATTATTCCATGCAAACGAGACAAACGAGTCTCAGCCTGTATTAATGTTGTTTACAAGGGTCAAACATAAATTATTTCACAAAGAAAATTGGTTAATCAAAATACCAGTCCGGGAGATTCTCCCGTTTGGGGAAAACCAAAATTCTCCCTAACGGTGGCAAACTTATGCAACACATTGTATATGCTTGCCAGCCTGACAAGAATACGGGTAAGCAAGAATAAAAACCACGCAAAAACGGAGTGGTGAACCACCGATCAGGACGTGGCTTTTCTTTAGCTATGACAAACCTTCCAAATATAATTTAATTCCATAACATTAATCTTACAATTTTTGCAAGGGGGTTCCAAAACCCATTCGCACTGATAATGTACACAAAAAAGGATTGGATTGTGGAAAAACTAGACAAAATGGCGGCGCCCATGACCAAGTTTTCTTCCGATCGGAAGAAAAGAAGATTCTCCCGAATGGGGGAATCTCCCGAACTGAATTCATAAAATATATAATGTTAAGTTCATAGTCGGGAAAGCACTGCTAGGGTATTACAAGACAATGATATAGTAAAACATTTTCATATATACACTAAAAGAAGGTGAAATAACGGCAAGACAAGAATCACATAGGCTACATTATTAGTAGAGTAGAGTAGAGTAGAGTAGAGTAGAGTAGAGTAGAGTAGAGTAAAATAAAATAGCACTTTACCAAAGCTATAAACGGGTAATCAAATTGTCTGCACACACATTGGCGGAATTTCATGTTTGAAAGTGTGGGGGGCAAAGCCAGGTGGACTTTCGAACGACGCCGGAGGCGCCACGGGGGGCGAATCGCTCCCCCTAACGGAGGGGGCCCAGGCGCCCGCCTCAAGGCCCCTGGCGGGGCCTAGGGGCAGAGCCCCGGTGGGATCCAGGGTGCGAAGCCTCCGGAAGCTCTGGGGTATTTACAAAATTGTAGGGATTAAAATGATGCATGTTAGCTTCAACTTCAAATGACTTAAGGTGGGCAATTCACATACCACAAAAGTCACAATTTGACTTTTTTCAATTATATTCTTACTTCATGTGACAGATGTCAGAAGGGATCGATAATGCTGAGAGCTTGGGAAGCAGGGGAAAATGGGTAAGTTTGAGGATTCCCCGGGGCTTTGGAACAATCATTGTAAGAATGGGAGATCCCGTATTCAGAATAAGTGTGCGCGAGGGGCGCTGAAAAAAATCGCATTTTTCATACTGCTTAGTGATATGAGTAATAGAAATGCTAAGAAGAAAAGTATCCTCAAAGAGAGGGTTCCCCCTTCGCTAAGCGCCTGTCCCTTATTAAGGTACCGATATTGACACTTTTCGTGCCTGAAAACTTGCATCTAAACAATCTTTAAAGAGTCAGTAAATTTACACAGATCGATGGTGATAAAAAATTTGCTCTGAAAATTTATCTTTTATGTTGAATTTTGTCGATGGTCTGGGCTATTGTATTACTGTGAAAAATAAGGTAAGATCGATTTTAAAGGTTATAGACTATGTGATACTAGAAGACAATAAAATCTTTTTTGGGTAGTTTTACATAGGCATTGTCAAAGTTGTAGCCGGCGAGGCCTTTAACCGGGATCACGGAAGGCTGGGGACTGAGGGTCCTCCCAAAATATCTTTCTTAAATTCGACGGCTTTTATGGCCATTCTGGACCATTTCTTGAGAAAATCTTGCTTCCACCAGGTGTAACTTGAAATGCTAATGAAATATATTTCATATGATGACGGCAAATTTAAGACAGTAATAGCCAGTCAATTTGCTGAGGATGGTGGTAGTTGGTGAGGAAAGTGAACAGCAAGAGGTGTAGAGAGGGTTTGGGGTATGGTAATTTAGTCAAGCTGTCGCACAGGAAGTAATAACGAGGCAATTCCACCCAAGTTTTCATACGCTCACAATAGTGTGGCGCGTAGGACGAAAGAAATTTTACGGTGCAAGACAAAATTTTCAACCGTTTTAGTCAATTTTCCATCAATTTTGGTTAATGTTTTGTTTACAGACCTCCGTCGATTTGTATGAATTACTCTGTATAAATCTTTAGTTGGGCTCACTCCGAGTGTCACCAATATTGTCTTGAATATAAGTACAATATCACATTCATTGTATCTTTGATTTAATAAAGTATAGTAAAGAAGTCAGCTATTGTGTATCGTTTGTTTTAATAGTTATATGATTGACGTATTGCTCTTTGGGTCTTCCAACCGTTACCAAAACATTTGAAGGAAACAAAACAAAACAAATTGTAAACATTGGCATCAAAGGTCTTCCAATACGTAGACCAAGCCTTAGATATATAAATATTTATCCATCAAACTGTGACAACTGAACGGTATACGCCCAGAAAGCAAAGTGAATTTAAACCTACTGTCGCAACACGAATTGTTTAATTGTAGGGTGGGTTTTGTTAGTTCACATTTATCTTTGAACTGTGGAATAACCATATACTTGTAAGATATCTATGCTGTGATAAACGTCCTTGTACAAATTTGTTCTTAATTGTTTTATTGCCTTGTTTTCTAATATAACTTGTCCATATTATATTGTAACGTCGGCCTTGTCCGCAGTTGCGACACAAACACAGCTGACCAGATATACGGCGACAGATTTTCTTTTAGATTCTCCAAATCACTTTATTGCTCAAAGTTTGTGTAGGTGATTATAGTTTGATTGGTGAGCCGAATCAAGACGGCATGGGTTTACATCATACTCTTAAGTTTACTCTTAGGCAACTTACTGCTAGATTCTCGAGAGCTTTCTCTGAGTAGCTTCTCAATACCAACCACCTAGAACAGTGATAATCAACTAACTAGTCGTGAGTAAGAACCCAAAACGCTACGAGATATACCTAATGTAGGCAATAATATACGACTGAGTGCAGTGTCTTAGCCTAACAAATTACCATGGATACCCCTCTTACCAGTATCCTCTCACGAGAAGGTTTGACAGACATGTCCACGAGTCCGCACGCGTCTCCCGAGTAGTACATCGGCTCTTCTAATGACTCAGTGAGGGGCCCTAAGGTGGATTAACATTCCCTCAGGTAGCCAACCGGAGAGCAGGTTCCGACGAGAAGTCGCACTCTTGGCGATGACTCGTGGGTAGAACCTTTGGGTAGCCCCTCCTCGCAGCCGTCCAGTGGGTTGATGCCTGTGAGAAGCCTTCCCTCTCGTTGCAGACCAGTCAGTTGGTCCTCGTGAGCAAATGTCCTTCTCGTGGATGGCTCGTGTACTTGCAACTCTTTAGCAAGCCCTCTCGTTGAGTAAGCCTTATTGTGGACACCTCACGAGTAAGTCCCCTCGCGAGTGAACTGTCTCGTGTGCAAATCCTCTCACAAGTAAACTTCTCATCAGTAATCCTTCCTGTGAGTAACCGTCTCACGAGTAAAACTTCTCGCTAATTACTGAACCCCGTGATTACGCAACTCAAATCACTAGTTATTATACAACTCACTCACAGCCGTTTCGGTTGTCACCACGTACTTCCTCTTCTCGGTCATCTTTACTAACTTCCACTCAGCAGAGGTGCTACCCGAATCCAGTCTGGTCTCCCAACTCGTTTCGGATCTCCTTCGGTGACTGTCTGGACATCTCTTTCTTCTCTTGGCTTTGGGGAGACGTCGCCTCTTCGACCACCTTCAACCTGCATTCCCTGGGTTTCTTTGAAAGCAATTCTGACAAGACTGGTGCATACTGTGGAAACACTTTTTTTGGACTTCCGGTGTTATCTTGACCTTGTCACCTTGTTCATCTTTGCAAGGGGTTCTGCCTTTACTGGAAGATCCAATAGTCGTACCAGTGGTAGATTTGTCTTTGGACGACCTTTTCTTCTAAAGAGTGGTCTCTATGTGTCGGAATACATTTCCTTTCCTATCCGAGCTGTCAGTACACATCTGGCAGGCAAACCGTTCAGCTTTGTGTTTGGATCGTAGGTGGTCTCTCAACTGAGTCAGGGACTTCAACCTCTCCTTACACACTCTACATCGGTATTCCCTTGACTTCTCCAACTCCTTTTCGTCTAAAACATCCGTGAAGTTCATGGTCCTTCAATCACACTGCTAATCTGTAAGCGAAAGAGAGAGAAGAAGGTTATCAGCACGTTGCCCGATCATGTGTCAAGTCATACTAGTTAAAGGGTATAGTCGTTGTGCCAACCAGGAGGTCTCCTGGTTCTGTGGGTGGGAATGTTCTGATGGTAACTGAGATCTTCATTCAAGGGAGTGTCCTGTTCTTCTAGGGTACTTTTGTCTGTATTATCCAATTCTTCTATCTGGCTACCTGGGTTCTCTTGTTTACCACTTCCCTCCTCGTACTGAGGACAATGACACTCCAGTAACTTAAGTCTGTTTTGGTGAACGACTTTCTTCTTCCCTGTGTTCTTTCTCCTCATACGGAATGTTACGTCGCTCAGTTTATCCAAAATCACCCATGGTCCATCCCAGAACCTCATGAGCTTTGGACTGAGCCCTTTTTTCTTAGCTGGGTTGAATAAGAGAACTTCATCTCCAATTTCCAGACTGTGCTCAGTGGCCTCAATCGTCCCTGCAGGTGCACCACATACGGAGTACTCAGTTCACGCTCACTATTCGCTTTTGAACTTTCGAAGAGCAAGTCAACGGGGAGTGTCAGATCCCTCCCGAACATCATCTCATTAGGGTTGTATCGTGTCTGGATGAACGGTAGGCTATCTGTACCAGTGGTAAACATCTGTACCAGTGGTAAACATCTGCCCCAGTCTTTCTGGTTCGCTTCGATGACTTTTGACATTTCCTCGTATGTCCGGTTTAGTCTCTCGATCTCTCGGGGTGATAGGCAGAGGATTTTTGTTTTCTCAATCTGGAAAAGTCGGCAGACTTCGGAGAAAACTTTCGACTCGAAGTTCCGTCCCTGGTCTGTATGGATACGGTCTGGGACGCCATACCTGGAAATAAACTCATCCACTAAGGCAGTAGCGACGGTCTCAGCTTCTTGAGTTGGGATCGAGTAAGAGTCTGCCCACTTAGTAAAGTAGTCGCCGACTATCATGATGTATCTGTTCTCCCTGCCAGTAGTTGGTAAAGGTCACATGATGTCAATAGCTACCCTCTCTAAAGGGGCTCCCACATGCTTGCATCTTGGCTTTTGCCTTCGTCTTGGGCTGCTTTCTTTCCATTTCACTCCCATATGTCCGGCAGTGGACTTATCATAAAGATGCTGTATGACTTGCTCCCTCATCCCTCTGGGTGTAACGAGCTGGTAAGTCACCTTGCTTCCGTCATGACTCTCCCATCTTCGGTACAGGACTCCCTCTTTAATCTCCATCCTATCCCACTACATCCAGTAGTTCTTTAACTCTTTTTCCTCTGAGGAAATTGAGTCACTTCTTGGCCTTGTGTCTTTCGTTTCTTTCCATTCAATCATCTTGCTCGTCTCTGTGTCCTTTATTTGTTCAGTCTTGATGTCTTGTTTCGACCAATTTTGTACCGGGGGGAGGGGATCACTTTCGTATGTTGTTGTTTTGGAGATGGCTGCAACCTTAGTATCCTCGGGTGGGTCATCTTGGGTTTCGTTCACATGTTCTTTGAGCTTTCGCTGCTGAACGGAGTTGCGTCTGAAGGCGAAGGCTTCATTTCGTTCTCGCTCCTTCTCCGATGTTTCTTATCGAATACAATGGGCACAGTCGTCGCCACATAGTCTTCTGGAGAGGCCGACAGCGTTGGAATGTAGTTTCCCTGGCCGATGTTGTACATCAAATTGGCAAGTACTCAATAATTCCAACCAGCGGGCAATTTGACCTTCAGGATTTTTAAATGTCATTAACCAACGAAGGGCTGCATTATTAGTTCTGATTAGGAAATGTGCCCCATAGAGGTAGTGATGAAACTGCTTTACGGCTTTGACGACTGCTAAGAGCTCCTTCCTAGTAAAGCAGTACTTTTTCTCCTGCTTCGACATAGATTTGCTGAAATAGCTAATTACTCTCTCCTCCCCGTCTTGCACTTGGGACAAAACAGCCCACACTCTAAAATTGCTGGCGTCAGTATCCAGGATGAACTTGATCTTTGGGTCGGAATAAGCTAGAATCCGTGCTGACGTCAAAACCTGTTTCAACTTCTGGAAGCCTTTTCCCATTCCATGTTCCAATCAAACTTGTGCGTTTTTTTTTTTTTTTTTTCGTTAACATGAAGAGCGGGGCTGCAATTTCCGCAAAGTCTCTGATGAATCTACGGTAATATCCACACAGTCCAAGAAATCTTCGTACATGGGTAAGCTTGGTCGGTCTTGTGCAACCTCTAACGGCTATCACTTTCTCTGGATCTGTTGATATGCCTGCCTCCGAAATAACGTGTCCCAGGTACGTAAAGCTTGACTTATAAAGATGACCCTTTTTGGACTCAGTTTAAGATTCGCTTCCTTTAATCTCCCAAATACCACTTTCAACCGGTTTAGGCACTCTTCAAATGTCGGTCCATATACTATAACGTCGTCAAGGTAGACCAGGCACGTCTGCCAGTGTAAGCCTGAAAGCACGCGATCCATGAGTCTTTCGAACGTTGCTGGGACATTACACAGCCCACACGGCATGGTGCAGAACTAGAATAACCCATCACTGGTAGCAAAGGCTGTCTTCTCCTCTCGTCTTTTTCTGCCATTCCAACTTGCCAGTACCCGCTGGCCAGGTCAAGGGTACTGAACCAGCGAGATCCATTAAGTGCATCCGCTGATTCTGTAATGCGCGGGATTGGATAAGAGTCTTTCATTGTTGCTGCGTTTACTTTCCTGTAGTCAACACAGAATCTAATCTGGCCATTTTTCTTCTTAACCAGGACTACTGGAGAGGACCATACACTAGAAGTTGGCTTGACTACGCCAGCCTCGAACATCTCTTGCAGTAGGTCAGTCACTACTTGTCTTTGGTGAAGTGGCACCCGTCTGAATGGCTGTTTGATGGGTTTCGTCGTTCCGGTGTCGATGGTATGGTGAACAACAGTAGTCCTTCCAAGGTCATCTGGCGACCGAGAAAACACATCAGCATACTCTGTCAGAAGTTCCCTCAGCTGCTTTTGTTGATGTTCGTCCAGCCTTCTAGCACATGATTCGATCAGTCCCGCCAAATGATCTGGAACCTTTCCGTTCTCCTTACATCCCACCACTGACCGACTACAGTGGCCAAGTGGTTAGAGCATTCGACTTGCAGCCGGAAGGTCTAGGGTTCAAATCCTGGCCGGGTCATACCAAAGACTTTAAAAATGGAACCTACTGCCTTTGTGCTTGGTGCTCAGCATAAGCAATGGAGTAGGGAAAACAAGCCAGTGATCCAGAACTGGAAAAAAGGCCGTGGTGGTCTCGACTTGAACCAATTGGTTGGAAACTGGGACGTTAAACCTCATCTAACTAACTAACTAACTAACTAACTAACTAACTAACTAACTTCATCCCACTACTTTTACTGGCATCGTTGGGTTACCGTTGGACTCCTCCTCATCGTCAACTTCCCCAACGACCTAGTCCAGTTTGCCGACAAACAGTACCTCGGTAGACTGTTACTGATTCATGACTTGGGTTCAACACCCTCAAGGGCAAAACTCCTTGTCCAGGATCAACCAAAATTTTCGGTACTAATAAACCATGTTTACTTACGAACCTCTCCTCTGGTTCCACAAGAGCATCTCCCTCTCTTTGAAAATGTCCTGAGTTTTTCCCCTTTATCACTCACTCGGCTCAAGGAGCAACAACCACTGTGTCACACAGTACAAGCCTGCATGGCTTCCCTGACGGCTCACAAGATGACAATTCCCTTTCATCCACTGCGCCAAGTCTCCAGCCTCATCCCAAGATAAAGTACCCCTTAGAACATCTAAGGAACATTGGTGACGTCTTAAAAATTCTATTCCCAATATTGCATTCTCCTTCATCATCTGCAACCCTTACTTCATGTTCCACAGTCTTCGGACCTAATCGGACTTCAAATACTCCTCGCCCCATGAATGGAAATGGACTACCATCGGCAAGCTTCAAAGTCAGAGTTGTTGGCCTCAGTTCTGGTCTGGTGGTTTCTGGAATTGATCTGTGTACCCTAGGACTGATGATGGTCACGTCCGTCCCGGTGTCAAATAGGAAGTTGACTGGTGTGCCATGGACATAACCTCTCACCCGGATTCCCGAGTCAGCATTCCTTGTTCCGTCTCGGACACTCAACTGTGCAGGCCCCTTATCATCTTCTACTGCAGTCAGGCTTTGGCCTGCAGGTCCGACTCCTGGCAGTTTTCCGAGTTGTCTTGGTTCCGGTTCTGTTTATCCTCCTTCCGTGGTTCTGTACAGTTCCTCTTGATGTGTCCTACTTTGCCGCAGTTCCAACACTTAGGTGGCGGTCGTTTGCCATCCTGCCAACTGGGTTTTGAGCCTGATTGGTTTCCCTGTCCAGTTCCTGTTGACATCTTACTGGGAGCTGGTGGCAGGTTAGTGCTGTCCAGTGCTAATCTGCCTTCTAATTTGTCCATACAATTTTCGAAGCTCCTGCTCAACGTCTCCACCAGTTTCTGCAATGGGTCTTCTCCTTTTCCTGGCTTTGTATCTTCCTGGGTAATTACTCTGGCTGTGGGTCTTCAGATGTTCCCTTTCTTTGTCTCGGCAAGGTGGAAAGCCTCTTGCTCCAAGGCTACTACAACAGCATCTGAGGACTGGAGGGTCTTAATTGATTCACCCTCCATTTAATATCGGTATCCTGTAATGCATCGATAAAGTGATCTTTGACCAGTGTCTCGACCATCTCGTAGGATGCCTCGAGGTAAGCATGTAGGGTCAGTCGTTTGACATCCTGGGCGAGTTCTGCCAGACTTTCCTTGGGTTGCTGTTTTTCAGCATAGCCTGGAACAGTTGTGTTTGGTGGGCTGGGCTAAAACGGCGGCTCAATGCAGCTGTTAGCTCCCTATAGTTCCTTCGGCGTCTGTAATCAAGGTCATTTAGAATGACCATAGCCTGTCCCTTCAAGCTGAACACTAGATAAAGAGAGTTCTGTTCTTCTGACCAACTGTTTAGTTCTGAAATAAGTTCAAACTGAACCAAATAATCATCCCAGTTTGATAGACTATCGAAGGGGAGGGGAGAACATTGGGCCTCGTTGTATTTCTGTTTTATCTTCAGCTGCCAAGGGTGCGTGCTGCTCTACTCGCCACTTCTCCCAGGAGGGACTAAAAGGGTTAGCTGGTGCCGTTGCACCTCTTTTCCCACTGTCTGCAGATAGACCATATCTTTCTGGACCATGCCTAGTCCAGTTCTCATTCTGCATCGGGTCAGGACCAGACGATGGGTAGCATTGTCCGGTGTGGAAATTGTGGAACCCAGGTTCTTGTCTGGTGTTAGCAATGGGTTAAATCCACTCCTGTGAATCTCTGGAGACCTCTCGAGTGGGGGGTCAGTGAACGTCCGGTTTCCATATTGTTGGTCTCTTGACTCATGTTGCTGAGCCCTGTCAATTGTTCTCCATGAGGCTTCAGAGCCTGCAGACTCGAGAGCTTCATGGTCTGGTGGAAATGTACGTGTCTCTCGGCCTTCGTTTCGCAACAGGTCCGTCGATAATCGTGTCTGCTCCGACAGGGACGCACTTTGCTCTTCTTGCTTGGTAAAGTTCTTGAGATCTAAAAGGGTATTTAACAGGCTGATGTCTCTACATTGTTGACAAGCTGGAAACTGTGCTGTATACATCGGACATCGGTACTGATAGTTATCCCACCGCTGACACAAACACAGCTGACCAGATATAGGGCGACAGATTTTCTTTTAGATTCTCCAAATCACTTTATTGCTCAAAGTTTGTACAGATGATTATTGTTTGATTTGTGAGCCAAGACGGAATGGGTTTACATCATACTCTTTAAGTTTACTCTTAGGCAACTTACTGCTGGATTCTCGAGAGCTTTTTCTGAGTAGCTTCACAATACCACCCACCTAGAACAGTGATAATGAACTAACTAGTCGTGAGTAAGTACTCAAAATGCTACGAGATATACCTAATGTAGGCAATAATATACGACTGAGTGCAGTGTCTTAGCCTAACAAATTACCATGGATGCCCCTCTTACCAGTATCCTCTCACGAAAAGGTTTGACAGACATGTCCACGAGTCCGCACGCGTCTCCCGACTCTTCTAATGACTCAGTGAGGGGCCCTAAGGTGGACTAACATTCCCTCAGGTAGCCAACCGGAGAGCAGGTTCCGACGAGAAGTCTCACTCTTGGCGATGACTCGTGGGTAGAACCTTTGGGTAGCCCCTCCTCACAGCCGTCAAGTGGGTTGATGCCTGTGAGAAGCCATCCCTCTCATTGCAGACCAGTCAGTTGGTCCTCGTGAGCAAACGTCCTTCTCGTGGATGGCTCGTGTACTTGCAGCTCTTTAGCAAACCCTCTCGTTGAGTAAGCCTTATCGTGGACACCTCACGAGTAAGTCCCCTCGCGAGTGAACTGTCTCGTGTGCAAATCCTCTCACAAGTAAACTTCTCATCAGTTATCCTTCCTGTGAGTAACCTTCTCACGAGTAAAACTCCTCGCTAATTACTGAACCCCGTGATTACGCAACTCGAATCACTAGTTTTTATACAACTCACTCGCAGGCTAGGCCTAAGTAATTTTACAGACTGCAATAGCCTGACACAACATTGCGGAAGAATGGTGATATAACGTGAATTTAATTATCCTGTCCGGAAAGACTGTTTAAATTCTCCTATCTTTCACATCTCAATAATATACGTATGCATGTATATTCAAAGTTTGGGCAGCGGGGCTCTCACTCTAGGGTCCAGTCATCGATACTTAGCACAACAATTCGAAATCGCAACCCTAGGCTGTTCAACCAAATTGGAATCTTCGTTTAATACTTTCTTTTTGCAACAGTTCAATTTGTCCTTTACAGATACATTAAAATATCTAGGTAAACTGACGTTCGGTTTCACCTCATTAATCTTCTTACCGAACCACAAAGCCCTGTAACATGGTCTACTACTAATCGTTACGACAAGTCTATAGCACAACATAGACAGCCTAACGAGCTTCCCAGCCTAACCATTCGCTAGTCCCACAAAACGACATACACCTAACCGACATCCACAATCAAGGCAAAATACAAGTAAATGGGACTTCGTGGCGTGATGCAATTTCTTTTGATAAATCTCTAAATACGTTAGATTGATCATGTAGCTTAAATATGGTTCATTCTTAGTAAAACCAGCTTACTAACAATAGTTACGTGTTACCCGGCTGTTGTCTTGACTTCGACTCTCCAGCACATGTATCAAAGTTCTACAGGCATATATGGCAATCTTCCATGGAAAATTCCTACGTTGTAACTATACACAGGAAGCAAGGTGGGATGAAATCGGCTCGCACAGAATTGGCTACTGCTTCGCGCGAGGGTCATGAATAGAGAAAACATCCCGTAATCATGCAACGCATGTGATCAATGTCCCTATTTCGTCATTTAAGCTGCGCTTGAGCCAGTCACCCAGTGATTCCTGTATTAACAAATAGATAAACAAAACATTTAAGGATATATACATTATAAAGAGGGCGTCTTCTAGCTTCTTGTTACAATATCTTTTCACCACCCATGCATAGCTTTTCGTGAACGTGTGCTCTTAGTCCAAACAGCTTCAGGTCGACAAGTAGTTGAGTGGTAAAATTAGGATTATAAAGAGATGCTTAAGGCCTTTAGACGTCCAATGAAGTTGTATTCAGTGTAAATAGAGTATTTTACTGGCTCACCTTTAGACTTAATGAAGCTGCAACGTTGGTCCACACGGGTACCGTCTTAATGTATTCTGGATAGGCAACTCAACTATGCTGTTTAAGCAATGCAGGGCGTCGACAGCGATGAGTGTGTTTCATTACAACCCCGTGTGACTGTAGAGATGTTGCCATTTTGCTGGTGTGATCAAACAGCGTCTGGAAGTAAGTCTGGTAAGCGAGGAACGTTATATTTGGCGCAGTAAAAGACCTTAATTTCCTTTAGCCTATTTGGGCAGGAAACTTGCTAGCTCAATATTTAATATCCTTTTAAATAATATTATTGCAAGTACAAAACGTTGAGACAAATTTTTCAGTAGTATTTTTCGCTTGCTAATGGTAGAAGTAAAACTTGAAAAAGCAGTTCAAAGGTCAAAACGGTCTTATTTTTATAGGAACCCTTTCCCGACCTATCTCTTGAGTCAATGTTAAAATAAGCAGGCGTAACATATGAAACCCCACACACGTTTAGCCATAATTTAAATCAACTTAAAACTTAGAGAACAGGTACCGGACCATAAAAACGTGCAGACATGCGAAAGTCATGAATTTATAGGTCAAATGAACTACAAGTGTTTACTGCCAGGTTTTGCTAATCATTCAAAAATGTCCATTAACCATAATTTATGTAAAGACTACGAGATGAGGTATGCAACTCCCTGGATTGCCTTCTTGTAATTATTTCACAAGGAAACGGCAATATAAGCAAGGATGAAATGTATAATATTGTAAATGACCTATAGGCTACTGTTTTAAAAGCTGTCAATATACTCACAAGTACAGGACAATATCGCAATGTAGAGTTCTTTTTATTAAGAAAATGGGTATGACTAATTTGTGTTTTCCCAGGTCTTAAATAGATATGCTGTTATTTAACCAACATTTTTGTCTTAAAACATTCATGAATTTGATTTTGTCGGTAATAAAATTTCCAATCAGCTAGATGTTGTGATTGTAAACAATATTTCCAGGAAGTTTGGGGCGTCGTTACTCAAAACAGACTTTCAAAGAAAACCGCTTAGTTTTAGCTCCAGCAACCAACCTAGTTAGTACATTTTAAACAAGATAGCTTAAGCAAAGGGCAAGTTAGAAACAATCAATAACAGCAACACAAGGTTTTTTATTTACAAAAAGACAGCAAAAGTATATGATAAGACGAAAGAGTATGGTTCTTCATATCAGTTTACGGAAGATTTCTGGAAGCTAATGTGAAAGAAATGTAATAACATATTATTTATGTTACTTTGCTCTTACAGTTTGACTGTTACAAAGGTAATTCGATCTGAAAAAAGTAACCATAATTGTAATAGAAATGTCAAAGTTTCTTTGCTGGGTCCAAAATGTTGGGTGTCAATTATAACACTTTCGTCCATTGTTTATATTTTCTTCATTTTGAAGTACATTTTGCAACCTGATTTAAAAACGCGCTCTTCATCTACTTTCTAAAAGTGTACTATTAAACTTTGAAAATTACGTAATCAGTCAGGGCACGAACCGGATCCTGATCAAATATTTGACTAGGCCTGGCTCCAAAGGAATTGAAGACAGTGTGTTTATTTATATAGTAACTTTGGAACAAAATCTTGATAAGATCTCGATTCGTAACCAATTGTCTATGGTTTGTTTAGATTCTTGTTCTGACAGATGATTGACAGCGGCAGTGTTTTGCACTCGGTTTTTTTACTTATCTGCAAACGTGCGACTATTTTCGAACACCCAGAGCCTTAATGGTAGAAAATTGTCTTGCGAATCCCCTTATATCCTACTTTTGTTCTTCCATTGTTGTGTAACTTAGCTCAGTCTGGAAAGTAGCGAGTAATTAAAGGGACATGTTACGTTTTTGCAATGATCATTTTGCTATTTTATTAATTTTGTTCAGAGTTTGTTATATCCTTAACTTAATTCACTTTTCAGTTAAATAGGACTTTCTCTATATCTGAGTACGGAAAGTAGTTTCCCCAGAACTAATCAAAAGGCCACTGGATGTATAATCATTACTAAATTGCATAAAGTTGTATGTTTTTGCATAATCACACAACTACAACAACCCTAGACTTTATCAGTCAAAAATAGCGTATTTGTTCAATTGATACTTTTAATTTACAAGTTAAAACTATAACTATGATAAAAGATCACAGTAATTGACACTCAATGATTTTACGCAAAAGTATGACTCAAGTTTCCAGGACATTCTGATTATATCAAGCAAAAGAGGAAATATCTTGCTCCATGCTTGAGAATAAATGTTGTCAACTTTGCATTTAAACTTTTTGACGCAATATTGAAGATATTCCGTTATCTTACAGAAGGTCATATTTTGGATAATAATAACAGTAAGCAGTCGTTGGGGCACGTGGGCTGTGAGGTTGGAGGATAACCTAAACAGAAAGCTGTGTATAAAATTGCAACAGACTTAGTCCACGGCACTTCATGTTGTTCAATCGGTAACAGAAAACAAAATGTAATGCATAAGAACAGTATAAATATCAAAACGTCGAATAGAAACTTTCCAATAACGACTACATTTCAGTTGGGCTGCCAGGGTTTGGTGATTCGGGGGCACCACAGATGACTTCGTAATGCCACCTCAGTAGCCCCCCCCCCCCCGCCCCAAGTCTGCGTAAATTGTACCTTTTTATTCGTCCCTTTTTATTCGTTCCTTGTATACAGCAATGGGAGTCCTTCCTTTGTCACTACAGAAAGGTGCCGTTCTGGGAGGGGGTTTAAGGGAAGGGGTTCCTCTCTCCCCTGTGAGAAATTTTTTTGTTAATTTAAGGCTGCTTCGATGCATAATAGCGCTATCTTTGGGACATTTTTGGAACTGATCAAATATGGCTGGAAAATGTGGAACATTTCCATAATTTAGTGATTCTAATTTTTGGTTACGTGAAAGAGGAAAATATGTTGTGTAAGAGAAGTGTTGTCAAACTTTTGGCTACTTTACTACTTTCTATCCGGGGAAGATTTTAAGCAAAAATACGTGTGTGGAGTCCGCAGAAACATTCTTGGACTATTACGAAAATTAACTTTGCTTTATTGTGCATTGTAAAAGGGTATCTAAGGCTGGCAGACACCGGTATGGGTACTCCTGGAAGCTCTGGATTAATTATATAAGATGGGGCACTGAAATGATGCTTTTTACCTGATAGCCAAATGATACTATAGAGTATGATGTAGAACACTTTACAACGCATTTCAGAATGCTTTTCTCGTCATAAGTTTATTAACAATCACCATCTATACCGATAAAGGCTGTGTGCGAAGCTCTCGGTAATTTTTTTTTTTTTTGAAAAATGTATAACGGTAAATACGTACTTTCAACCTTCCACGTCTTGCTACAAATATATTAAAAGATCCCATATCGATGCGAGGCCCCTATAGAGATTGACGTTTGATGAAATTTAACGACACACCAACGCAAATTTGTTATATAGTGTTTAGCAAAGTTGAATACGGTGCATGCCCTTCCCTTTAGTGGCCTCTTACGACAGGCGGGAAATACCGTGGACATATTCTACAACCCAGCCTACAGGGGGCGACAGAGGTTGGAGATGTATTTACCTTAATAATGGTCATGAGATGGGGTGCAAACCGTGATAATGCACCCCAGGAAAGAAGGGAGGAAATATTTCATTAAATCAGGTTTCCATGACAAAAGCTATGTTCATGCTCTGCATCGAGACACTACAATTTTCCAACCAAACCATATGCCAATTTAACTGAGAATTCTTAAACAGCTTTCAAATATTGCTGCTGTGCTTCTCCGGGAGTTGCTACCAGAAGATATTGACAATAAGAACAATATTGAGGTACGGTTCAAAGCGCGCAAAGAGCGCTAAAATTTTCCATAGATCCATCACTTCCTAGAAAACACACCTCACCCTACCCCTAAAGAAATCTATAGCTTAAACGCCTTTTGGGATTTTAAATTTTCAAAACTATTTTCCGAGATCGATCGGGGAGGCACGCGCCTAATGAGCCCCGTGCCGGCGCCACTGCTACATTTTACTTGATAATGGACCCGACATTATACTCGAAGACAAATAATATATGTGACGTGTACTGAAGATACTCACCTGCTTACCTAAGGCGAGGGCTGACTTGGATTGCTGTGGTCCTGTGACATTATGTGCATACTGGCTATCATACAGTTACTGAACACATTGTAACTATTTAAACAAAGAATCGACCACGCTCGAATGCTTCATCAAGGAGAGAAGTGTGTTGACAATAAACTCTGGAAAAGGGGCGTGTAAAGGATTTTGGAGATGGAGGGGTGAGGCTGGCACATCCTGTGATTCCCCCGACCGACTGATATGGAGGAGTGTCATATTTTAAGAAATAAGAAATATGGACGCACTGACTGAGAGTTCTGGTTAATAAGAAGCCAGATAATGAACTCTAAAAACAAATCCATGAACCGAAAATTCTTGATATAATTTGTTTTGCCCGACTCAAGAGCCAGTTTTCTCGTCATAGGTTATGTCATGAGTATTGAAATTTATACTCCTTAGTAGAAAGGATATTTCGGGTGCAATTTCGGGTGCACTAGCCTAGATAAGTTTACAAGGAAAATCAGTAGTTTGGGGGTTACGACGGCTTATGGTTCGAAGACTGCAAGAGGCATTGACACAGGCCCAGTTAATTGTTCCCTCCAACAGCGAAGAAGGTACACTACACATGAATCTTGATAAGGGGGCTTAGCGAGACCAAAGCCGACGTCAGACAGATCGAGGTTATAAGCGCCAGTGATAGAAAAGTTGACATTCCGAGTGCCACAGGTTGCAGTGAACCCCACTCCATAATACAACTGACTAGAATGTGTCTAGACTAGTATCATGCGTGGGTCGCCAGTATGAGAGAATATCCGGCATCCCAAACGTCCCAGATTTTAGGAAACTGCATTCTAAGCTACAAAGACTATTTGTAACTACAGTTCTGCTACTGACATTCTTCGCCCTGTGTGGCCTGCAAGGCTTTCATCACCAACTACCGGGAAAAAGCATCTGGCTTTCCCATAAATCAAGATTGCAGGAAATTGCTTTCTAAATTTCTAAAACACAAACTTGCCACTACAATTGTGCGTTTACCTAGACTCTGCAGAGTGTGTTTAGAGAAGTTTTCAGTGGCTACCTCAGTTAACCCCCAAAAGTCTGCGTAAATTGTACCTGTTTTATGGGTCCCTGCGTTCTTATACAGCAGTGTGGAATCCTTTTTTGTCACTAAATAAAGGTGCCATCCTGAGGCAGTGGTGTAAGGGGATGGGGTGTTAATTTAAGGTTTTCTAGATGTAAAATGGTGCTAACTTCGGGATAGTTTTGGAACTGATAGTATAGGGCTGGAAAATACCCATAATTTAGTGAATTCTAATTTTGATTAGGTGAAAGAGGAGAGTATGTTGTCTAAAAAGAGGGTATGTTGTCAACAATCCTCCTGAAGCCTCCCCCCCCCCCCCTTTGCTACTTCAATGCTTTCTATTCGGGGAAACTTTTTTACGTAAAAATACGCGCGGGGTGTTCACAGAAACATTCTTCGACTATTATGAAAATTTTTCTTTGCTTCATTGTGCATTACAAAAGGGTATCTAAGGCTGGCGAACACCAATATAGGACCTCCTGGAAGCTCCAGTCTGGATTGTTAATATAAAATAGGGCACTGACATGCTTATTATCTGACATCCAAATGATACTGTAAAGTATGATGCCGAGCACTTTACAACTATCCATAGGCGTAGGAGCCCAAGTTGATTTTGGGGGGCTGTGACGACTTGCCCGAAAAATAAAACCAAAAATTTCCGCGCCCTCCACGCGCTTTCGACATGTTAATGTACATATCATATAGGCATACATCGGTTATTACACGGCATGTCAATTACATACAATAATTTGCCGTGGTACTACCTTCCATATTGGTTTCATTTTTGGCAGAAGTCGTTACAATAATAATGATAATAATCAGTGGTGTAGACAGGATTTTTCTCATGGGGGTAAGGGGCAGGCATTATGTTGTGTGATCGCCGGCCTAGGGGAGGGGTTTCCCCCCTCCCTCTTTGAAAATTTTTGAAAAATTAGGTGTCCTTGCATGCAGTCTGGTGCCACATATGCTTCCTTTGAAGTAGAATTTGTATTAAAACATTTACGTATTTCAGGTACTAAAAAAATCGGCATTACCCCCTTCCCTTTGAAAAAGGTTTGAAAAATTGGGTGTCCTTACATGCAATCTGGTGCCAAATATGCAACTTCTGAAAGTTAAATTTGTTGTTGCAATTTACTTATTTTAGGTAGAAAAACAATCTGCATCAGTGAGGGTAAGGCATGGCCCAGTGACCCTCAAATACACCACTGAGAATCATAATTTAAGTTGCACCATTAAAAACACACTGGTGAATTATAACCGAATATATAGGTGTTGGTACAAATTCATATCAGAACTTTATCTTACTTACCAGGGAAGTTTTTAAACTGCTGATTACCTTTAGCTACATCATTTCACATTATTTTTCTTTAAAAAAAAGTCCAAAAAATTCTCAGAATATTGCCCGAATTATCCCAAAACAATTTTGGTTGGGGGCTGCAGCCCCCCCCCGCCCCCTACGCCTATGCAACTATCGTACTTTTACGATTTTTTAATTTTTTAAGTTTGAACGGAAATCCAGCTTCCAGCTAACAGCTTCCAGCAATGGGAAATAGGTGGGAGAGTATAGGTGCAGGGAGGCAGGGACCGCGGCGCCAATTTTAAAGTGGGGGCTAATCATCGAAGCGACCCAATATGTTCAAGGGAGAAAGGGGCGGTCCAAAATGCCCACGGCAGAAGTGTATTGGACCTTCCTGATAGGTAAGGCTGTGCGGAAAGCGCTCGGTAAAATTTTTGAAAAATGTATAACGACAAAAACGTACTTTCCACCTTCCACATTATGCTACGAATTAGATTAAAATATCGCACAGGAACTATAACTACAGCACGTTGCAAAGAAATAAAACCCAGATTGCTATATTTCCCCTTGAGTATATCTTGAACGATCTACCCATGAAGCAAAAGCAATTTTTAGACAGGCGAGTCTTCTAAAACTGTCAAGATTGGCCTCCCCCTACTACCAGATTACATTGAAAAGGATATGAGACATAACACCAGATATTACTGCTTCATGGTACAAATTGAAATAACACTTGGAAGGTGGATCTCATATGGAAAGTAAAGCTAACAATAAGCTAAGTGTGACACTCTCAGCCCCGTACCCAGACTTGGAGAGCAGTGGAGGGGGCAAACCAAGCTAGGGGGAAGTATAAGATATTTCACAGGGGCCTGGCTATGCCCGCAGAACAGGAAGCCAAGTCAGGGAGGCTGGCCCCAAATGCGCCCCGGTTACGGGCCTGGACACTCTTTAAAAAATATAAGTTTCATTATAAATTTGTAATTTTGTGATGTATTTGTAGACGAAAAAGGAAACATATAAATTATTAGTGAAAAATATTGAAAGAAAGGTAAGTTCAAGCAGCAAACGAAATGTCGAAAGTAGATAATGAGGGATAAGAGATGTCTCCTTTACCTGCTTCTAAGGCCTGCATTTATTCGTCGATTTATTTGTCGTAGGTCAATAGAAAAGACACTGTTCCTCACTTATCCCGCATTGCCATAAATGCGTGTCCATGGTTTCTAACACATCGAAGATCTTGTACATGAAATAGTGTGTGTAAAAACTACTCTTACCTCCGCCATTTTTTTTATTATACTTTGCTTTTTCATGTGCGAATATTTTTCATACGTTTGTTTTTTGTTTTTGTTTTTGTTTTTTCATTTTAAAGTCTCTTCTGTATCAAGTTTTCGTTCACAGGCCGACAAATTATCACGTTCGAGGAAGTAACAGAATTTTCCCGAATAAAGAAAGCTTCTTCAACACATTGTATAGGTTTTTTTAGCCTAACAAAGGCAAGGTTTAGGAAGAACAAATGCTACTCAAAAAAGTGAACCATCGATTAGGACGTGGCCTTTCGGTAGCTATGACAATACACAGACCGAATGTACATTTAATTTTGTTACATTAGACCGAGAAATTTTGCAAGGGTTACAAAACCCATACGCCACTGACAATGTACACAAATGTAGGTGACATTGACAAATGGCGACGTCTATGACCAATTGTTCTCCCTATAGGGGGAAAAGTAGATTCTTCTAAAAAGGGGAATCTTCTTCTTTGATTTATATGAGAATATTTAATTACTCTGGATTGAAAAAGGTTCTTTTTGCTATCTTCTTGTCTCATCTTATATTCAAAAACTTCTTTATATTCATTTAACCAACTGTAACCAACTAAAACATGTATCAGGTGAACTATAAAGGATCAAAATGGAAATTATGAAGGCAAAGGTCTCCACATGACAGGTACTTTCCATTACCTACTCTAACCCTATCTGCCAGTGGCAAGTCGAGGAAGTAATATTAGACCTTATTGATTTACTGGCTTTGTGGTTTCCTCCTCACAACTGTTGGGGAGGCTCTCCCATTCAGGCCCATCACAGCTATTCAGTGTGTCATGCATGAGTGACTTTCAACAATACAAGTTCTCAGGAGTCAAGATGAGGTTCATGCCTGCCAGAAAGATGAGCTGCACAGTTTATTTGCTAAGAGGATTAATTTTGGTAAGAGTTTTTCTCAGTCCTGGCTAACGGAGTGACATTCCCTCTATAATGATTTCAGAAACAGATTCAGTTTGGCTCGTGTATATTATTTGCCAACGTAACGCAAATGTTTAATATCCTTACAACTATTAATATTGAATCGATTTTTCACATTCTACCCACAAATCAAAGATTCTGAGGTAATTGCTAATAATAAAATTTGGGTTTCAAAGTTTTGTTATTCCCTCTTTCTAAACTTAACCAAGAGGTCTACCTTAAGAATACGTTGTAGGAGAATTTTGCCAAAAACTATGAAGATTATTTTACTTAAATGGAGTGTCAGTATAGTCAGCCACTAGTTATTCCAAAGATAAAAAATCGTTAATAGTTTTTTTTTTTTTTATCAACGTAGACACTTATGTCATAAAGGTATATTTTGGTGTGGGGTTATCAGAATTCTCAGTTGGTGACTGCTCTTTAATTGAGATTAAAGTTTGAAAATTCAAAAGATGCAAAGCAGCTCAGTCTTATTCCACACTTTGCAGAGAGAGTGCTCAAACTAAACATTAGAGCTTTGTATGCTCACCAGCAAAATAAACAGGTCTGTATCTGCACAAGGCGGAACTTACTACAGCAATACCAGAAGAGCTACAAGTAACTAAGCTATAAGAATGGGAACTTTTTGCAATGGACGGAATTGCCCTTTAAATAATCATAAATTTTTAAAAGTAAATAATTTTAGTAAAAATTCTTTAAAACTTAATTAAAATGAAAAGGTAAATCACAAAGTGGTTGATAATCATATTTTAGGAATAATCCCTGATCCAACGGCAGTGCACCTGTGGATATAAATATGAGTAATAAGGGAAAATATAGGAAGATGGGGCAAATGTTTTTTGTTGATTCAAATAAAGACAGTGAGCTTTTGTATCTGACAGTTCACTCCAGTCCATTCACCATTGCGTTCCTGATTATTGAGGCATTTTCCTGTGTAAGGATCGCAAAGTCCGCGTCCGGTGACACCGCAATGACATTCACCCCTACAGCTAGCTCCGTACGTAGTCGCTCTGCAGGCTTGTGTGAAACGAAAAATAAAACACATCGCTATGAATTACATAATTATGCTATACGTACACCAATTACGTGGAAGAGAACAGAAGTGGATTACAAGACGCCTTGCTCAACATAGTTTTTGCGTAACACGTTGAAAATGAATATCCCATGCAGTCACCCGATTTGAGTCATTGTCATTGTCAGTCATATAAACTGATCTGTGCTGGTTACTCTGGATTTGCTTTTGTATGTACAGTCTATATCAGTGGTTTCCAACCATTTTCAGGTCACCGCCCCCTTTCACCGAATGGCTTTGGGCAAACGCCCACCCCCTGTCCAAAGCATACTGTTACCATGAATGAAACGACAATTATAATAAAAACATGTGAAATAAAGGGGAGGCATACACATACATTGGTTTTTACGTAGGGGTCCGACACAGGGAAGCAAAAAAACAGTGCAGGATTCAAAAGCTGACTCTCGTTTGTGATGGTGAATCACACAGGTGGAGTTAGGGACGGGGAAACTTTTTTGAATTTCACAAATGCCGAAGGCCCACCGAATTGTGGACAGTTCCCACAAGGACTCCTAATGGGACTCAGAGGCAATGTCTCAATGGGGGACAGGGGGGAAGTCCCCCGGAAGCTCTGGGGTATTACCGAAATTGTCGACACAAGAATGAGGCACAGACTGTAAGTCAAATTTGACTTTCTTCCGATTACCTAATATTTAATAACCATAAATTTTCATTAGAGTTTACAGAAATCATAGAAACCATATAGCTTCTAACGAAAGTTTCCTCTGATGCTGCAAGGTGCTTTTCCTCTTGTTAGGAGGAAGAAGGATGTTAGGAGTTGTATGGGGTTTTAAAAGACTTATGCCACTCAAGCTGCCCTACGGGCAAAAATAAAGCTAAAGCCGAAATTGGCAAGCCATAAGATTGCATTTTTAACGTTTTATTGGTATTTTACTTCATAGTACATTGTAAAAGTTATCTATTATGTTACATTTATCTACAATTTACACTTCTGTCAGTATGTCTTTGACGATGGACAGCACGGAAAAACCTACATTCTACAATGTGGCTGGACAATTTTTAGTAAAGGCCCTTTGCTCACCGATTTCACCAGGATGCTGCTAAAAGGAATATGAGGGTCCTCACCGAGAAAATTTTGAAATTAATCACAGTGCTAGATGCGATTTCATGAAATCTAGCAATAAAGATGAATATAGATAATTCACAAACTTTAAGTGGTCCTGAGGAGTGAATGTTAGACCTATTAGACTTGTTGGTGTCCTTTATATCTTTTTAAGGGAACGAAGTTGAGAGCCCAGCTAAGGAAAACCTTTTGGAATCTTGTAAAGCCCAGTTTAAACTTATTTTTTAAACGCCTGTTACCCCCTTATAGCTCATCGCCCCTATGAGTTGCATAAATGCCCCCCAGGGGGCGATAACGTCCCGTTGGGAACCACTGGTCTAAATCATTATGTAAAATAATTGTTCGGGAAATAAAAGGTTTAACAGGCAAGAGCGTTTCCCTTTTTAATTGAACGAAGTAATTGTTGAAACTCCAATAAGATTGTTAGACTTTAAATGTATTCTACTAATTAGTTTGCTACTGTTTTTGGCATAAAAAGACTAATACTTACAAAGATCACACTTAGGTCCATGATAGCCAGCGGCACATGAGCAACCATACGGGTCTGGGAGACAGATCATCGCACCACGACAGCTTCCTCCTGGACACTCGAACTGCCCCTGTTGGCCATAGACACCACTGCCGTAGGCTGTGAGAGGAAGCATTACATATGCTCTTCACCTAGGTATTTACAAAAGGGGATCATATGCGCAAACTTACAACAAATAGTTAGAATGTCTTCCAAAGTCTTTTTGTTTCATGCTATCTTCAGAGGCTTCGATCTCTACTTGCCTGCAAGTTAAAGTCGTCTACTTTTTCCAGTTTAACTTACTATTTTTGATTGAAAAAGATGAAGATCTCATGATAGTCGGTGACATATAATTTATGAAAGATCTTGATTAGGTGGCTTGATGTAATTCTAGTGAAATACTGGGAAACTTGGTGGAACAGAAAGTTCCAATACGGTTAAAACCAAAATTTATAGTCAAGGACATTTTATATAATACATGAAATGCTTACCTAATATTTCCAGTATTCAAATGATAGTGAAGCATACATGAAATAAATTTTAATATGTATAATATTTGGAAGAAAAGATCTTTTCAATCGTTATTAGTAAAACTGTTTTTTGTAATACTGAAAGCAGTGCATATTATTCTGGCACAGCTTAAACAAAACATTCACTCTAATGTGTCCTACATCTCAGGAACGCTATTGTGCAGTAATGGTCCTTTATTATGGATAAGATGCTAATCAAAGTCTATAGGAGATATCCCAAACGCTGGACTAGGTAAGTGTGGACGCTTTACTATGTGTCTTACAGCCGTTTCTGTCTACGCTTACGCCCTACAGTGGGAATTACATCAGTTTTGACAAATGGTTGTGCGATTGGTAAATAACTCTGTATCTGAGACGTTTAAAAGATACTTGTAAAACAAATAGCACAAGGTATGAAAATCGCGCATATATTACACGGCGCTGCTTACTCTAAGCGGGAATCTGTTAAATGTTAAATACATTTGCATGACGATGTTCATGGACAAATGTATGATCTGTAGAGGGCATGAAGGTGGTAACTGAGAAAGCAGCAGTGAAATTGTCCTTGAGAGAAGAATTGTAAATTAGTATCATAATCCGTGTCTGCTGACCTGTATAAACTATAGCAGTCTCTACATATTTAATACTGTGTGGGCTACGTGGCCACTGCATGCTCCACGAGCTCTGTGCTCTACACGTGCTTGAAAACGGACTGAAAGTAGAACCATTGGGGAACGTCCATATAATCAGGGGTGTCGCTCGCCCCCCTGATAGATTCAAATCTCCTGTCGGTGCCCTTTTTAGGTTTTTACCGTATTGAGTCATAGGTATCTACCTACTTCAAAACGCTCCTACAGGCCATTCTCGCTCCCTCTGACCGAATTCCCCAGTTCCGCCACTGAATAGAACTAAACTCAAAAGAAACAGTGTGCTTTTAACGTGCTTCGAAAGAAAACCTAAACTGGACTACGAAAACAAGGCGCACCTATTTCAACGCCGCACAGTGTTAAACGGACAGGCTTTTCCTTCCATTACAAACTAAACTACAATAACTGTATTTGCTTGCAAACACATTACCGGTATTTTCATTGTAGTGCGCAGTACAAGTAGTGGTTTGTTGTTGTTCTGGAGAATTAAAAGGAAATTTTGAGTTCTGCAGAAGGTATAATTAGTGAAAACGTTGCAAAGTGGAAGATGAGACTAGTTGTAAAGGGCGAACCGCTAGGTTTTGGGGGCGAACTGGTAGTGGGGCGAAACGACCGTTAACCTTTTAGTTGGTGGTCAGGGTCTTGACCGATGTTCCTGATATTCACTGGGTTTTAAACAACTCCAGGTCTACTTTACCTTCGTGGCTGGTCCGTGGAAACGCGGATTTTGCCTTCGTCAATTTTCTGCTCTCAAAGCAACCTCGATCGGCACATTGCATTATGTAATTGCGACACAATACCTACAGTACAGCAATTGTACAGTGAACGATGCGAAAGGGCTTTTTCAAAAATTTCCAAGATCATTCGCCAAAAAATCCTATGGTCAAAAGAATTATCAATGTGCGTTCTGTAACATACAAAGACCTAGACTACAGAGGTAACAGAATAATGTCAGCCATGTCAATAAATGGTGTTATTTTCTCCCGTATGGAACTTTTCAGAAACAAAAAAATAAGCCAAAAAGTGACAAGTTGGGGAATGATGCAGAATTCAGAACTGACCCAATAAAATGAGAAATGCAATGAAGTCTTTGAATGCGAGAATGCTCTTGAATATAGATCAACGAGAATTCGCAAGCTCTTTTGTCCAATTCCCAAGAACTTGGGAAAAATCCAAAAGCGCTGGTACGGTATACCCAGGCTAGTTTGGAGCATAACGTCATTTTCAGGACCAAGTCCAGACTAATATATTTATTTATAATGGTTGAATTTGACTTTTCTTTTGATCATGGTGTGTGTCACTCTGTGGCCCCATGTTTGTTGAAATTTTATCTGAAGTCGTAAATGTGAGTATTTCTACCTGGTGTGTATTACGCGTACTGTTTTGGAGTGATTACGTTTTTAACAAATCTACTTTTCTGTATGCGCAAAGATAAACGGTTGTGACCCCGAATTTTGCAATCATTAACTTCCACTCCTAGGGGAACTTTCCTCCCTTCCTGGAAATTGTTTTTCCTGATACTGAAGAAATTTCTGGGCATTTAAATGGGAATAGGGAATTTTTGACGAGAGTAACTCGGAAACTTTCCGGAATCTGAGAAACCAAGAAACTGTTTTAGAGAGGATGCAGATTTGATGTCTGTAATATTGTATATAATACAAAATTTATGTTTCCAAAAGTCTTGAACGACAGACGTGTACAAAATCGTAGCAATGTTTTATCAGAGTTTACGAAATAAGGTTTAGAAGTGTGGAAAGGTTAAAATATTTGTGATTTTGTGAATCTGGATTTTTCCTGCGTAGCAAACCCATGAACTTGGGATCCATTGAGTCTGTTGGGTACAAAGTTTAATTATGAAACATTCCTTGATCAGCCAAGTAGATAATCAGGGCTGACATAAATGCCAATATTGCAGCTCGCATGCCCACTACAATAGTAAACCGAAACCGCAATTTTGAACTGTACGTACTTTGCTGCAGCGTCGGTACGTGGTGTGAATGTTAAGTCGCTTGATATTATCAGTCAAAGAGCTATGACTGACAAATTCCATTAGTAGGTGATTGCCGTAGCTTTCTCTTTCGGTAAATCTAAAGTCAAATTTTACTTACGCGTTTTACATTCTTCTCCCATAAATCCAGGTGCACAGATGCATTCGTCTCTGTCCGAACGAAGTATATCTCCATTGTAGCATTTCAGTGATGTGGTTTCGTTTCAGGAAGGTGCATTGAAACTATTCTCTGGACAATCTTTTGGAGAAAAGTAAAACATTTTACATAAAACAAAAGCGTGTCAATTAAAAATGGTGATTAATTTCTGGCCAAAGTGTCATGACATCCGTTGGAACCCGAATAAATAGCATAAATTAACCCTTATATGTGTAAACGTACCAGCAACTATAACTCTAGTAATGCCGTGAGCTGCCCTGGATCGTCTTCTCGCAAGAAAAATTTCGTAGATTCCTTCATTTTGTTCCATCACATTGGGAATAGTCAAGGATGCCATTCCGTTTCACCGTCTCAGTAACTTTCCGTTAAAGACCCATCGCCTTCATCGTCTTCTCTTCAGAGGTGTTGAAAGAACGAGGCGTTCGTTTTGGTAAACTGTTGTAGTTGCGTCGGTGAAACGTAATTCTGGAAATATAGAGTAAAATCAGCAATAAAAAGTCACTTACATGGTTAAACCAGTACTGAAAGAGTTCACGGTGTGAAGATGAGTTGCATAAAGGGTGAAACTATCTTTCAACTTTACCTTGATTTATAACAAATATTTTTTATTTCCTCCATCTTCGATGTATTTTGTAAAAATCGTTCGGGAATGATATTGTAACAAGGATGGGACCCATGTGGTCCCATGACACTACTCATTATCCACTTATGCTAGCAGCACAACAAGCAGTACTACAACATTTAATTTACGAAGAGCAAACTCACTGACTAGAGTAAACTGCTCACAATTTAAGTAGAGTACAAAAAGTTAGTGACTCGAGTGTAAGTCGAGTTATTCATGATTTGAGTCGAGTCTGATCAGTATCACTGAAAAAGGCAGCTCAACTTGACTCACAATGCGTCGGTTGCCTTTGCAAAGCTTTTCTGTCCAATTCTGATTCTTCTATTGTGTCACAAAACCAGTTTTTTTTTTTTTTCGTTAAAAAGACTTTTCGTCTCGTTTTTAGAAAGTTTTAAAAATATCAACTCCATCTTTGGTCTAGTTAATGTCGAAAAAATGGCAAGTTCTGCCCTCTGAGGAATGTATGTGAGATGGTTGTATGGCCACAATGGTCTCTACTCACTTCGAATTTTCACTAACGAATCTGGATTTAATTTTATTGGAAGTTACCACAACTAATCAAAGCAGGGAGGTGATATTAGATGGAGATCCATCGAAAACTTCGGTTTATGTTAATCCAAATAGGTTTGACCTCAGAGTGTAGACTAAATCTTTTAATTGGGGATTATTTAACTAGAGAGCATTGAATTCCTTTGTCTTATTTCTAGGCAACCTCTAATATCACCTCCCTGATCAGAATGGAAATTTCACTGCAGTGATCATAAATTGAATAAGAAAACGCTGTGGTCATTCTAGTCACGACATGGTTACGGGACGTATGACAACTTTGCAGGGCCAGGCCAAGTGTGTTCAGCTTTACTTAGTGTCTATCCAAGTATAAACTTGTTACTGTAAGCTGCATTACTTTTGTAATGTTGAAATCTATAAATATTTAATTTATTCTTTGCAGGATCTTACATAACACCTAAACTTTAACATAGCTGATGAAGAATAAAACTTACACAAGAAACATTACTGACATTTGAACGCTACAATATAATTTTTCAAACCTTCTGGTTTATTGCAAGCTACCAAGCATACTCTTCCTGTTGAAAAGCATCTAATGAGAATCACTGAAATCAGAAAAGTACACTTTAGGCAAATCATTATGAAATTTGCTATTTTAATTAATGAAATTGATCATGAAATTTCCCTCGAATCGCACAAAAATTTGACTAATGTCAATGCAGTGGCGTAGCTCTGATTTTTTGTTTCGGGGGTTGGGGGCTTGAGATTTTTGTGGTGGCTCCTGTTTACTATCTAAGTGGAGCGTCACCATGATTAGCGTGGAGCGTACTAAGAAAATTTGAGATTTTAATACATCCAAGATCGCCGGAAATGGCACTTGCCAGGCTTGATAGCAGCGATCAAGGTTTGTAATTTTGGTGAAAAAAATGTAACTTGGTTGATTTTATTTGATTGGAATGATTAGAATGATTGGAAGGAGATTTTTCATACCTATAAAGTCTATCATTATCAAGTTGAGTAGCCCAGTCCAGTGAAATTTTTGGCCCAGATCGCCTGTGAAAGGGGCCCGACGATTTTGTGGTGGCGCCCTCAACCCCGTGGCTACGCCACTGTGCCAATTCAATATGCTGTTTTAATTTGTTTTGCTAGTAACGACTTACTTCCAGCCCATTGTAGAACAGTCGTTATAGTTTCCACATCAGTGATGCCACCACGTCGGAAATCATGGGCATAAACACCAACACCTGAATTTTTCAAAAATTTTCAAAGGGGAGGGAGCATCCCATTGGAACATGGTTCCCGCTCACTGATGCTAATGTTCTTGTTTTAGTTCCTAAAAATAAGTCAATTTTTTAACACAAATTGTACTTCAAATGTACGGTAGCATAAGTGGCACATGATTGCATGTAAGGACAGTTTTCATAGGAGAGGGGGACACATTAACAGACCAAACGTTGCTCCTGGATCGATAAGTAGCATGAGGAAACTGCAACATTTGCGTACCTTTGACTTTGATGTAGGTTTTTACATGGAAT
Source organism: Holothuria leucospilota (assembly GCA_029531755.1). Lineage (NCBI taxonomy): Eukaryota > Metazoa > Echinodermata > Holothuroidea > Aspidochirotida > Holothuriidae > Holothuria > Holothuria leucospilota. The sequence goes on along the minus strand of CM055972.1, from coordinate 32,201,087 downwards.
ACACCCTGGTCAGTCACAATTTTATACTAACCTAGGCCTAGGCCTTTCCATAAAATGAAAAAGTCTCACTAGGAAGTGCTCCCTGTATTTACCCCTTCCCCCTGACCTTTACTGAAACTTTCACTAAATAATGAAAAATCTTAAATGATTAGTTCAACTTGCTTACAACTTACAAAGCACCATTTTGCATGTATGCCATCCTGCATTAACGTACTAGTACGTTTCTTAGAAAGAAGGGGTAGACCCAGCCCAGAGTAGAGCCACCCCTCCCCCTTTCTCACCAGAACAAAAATAAGACACTGTAAAATGAGATTTTTTTTAAATAAAATAACTTTTAAAACTGTCAAAATAGCATACATCATTCTGCATTTTCGTCACTTTCTATTAGCAAAAGTTACTCAAAATGGAGGGTGTTCCACTCCCTCTCAACCCCTCCCAGGACGGCTTTTCTTGCACCGGGTGACAAAATAAAGGATCCGGCAGACAGTGCCAGCCAGAGTCAACCAATACGAATGATTTTTACAAGAGAACAGAACGCTGTAACTCACTTTGTTTTACATTTTGTAAAGAAAACTGTACGCACACAGTGTATATGAATCTGACCATAGTTAATATTTGGCTCCAAAATGGCGCCCATGACATAAGTTGGCCAATCTCTCCCACTATAGGGTCCATGGGTGGCGATCCTGGGGGGATTTGAAAAACCGCCCGTTGACTTTTATTTTCCACACAATAAATTATTGGAAATTCTGGTCATGACCCCCTCCCCCCAATATTGAGAACAAATCGCCGCTCTTGATAGGGTCTCTAGTTTTAATACTTTTAACTGGTGAAGTTGTATAGAACAAACAAAATGGTAGCTTTCTAGAGCAGATTAGGCCAAGCAATGCTTATTTGCGATTCAGCTTAGGAAGCTCCAAAGGTGGCCCTGAAGGTAAAAGACAGTTCACTTGATTCAGATGATGTCCCCGAACACATTAAATGGTAATTAGGGCTCCGTCAATGCCAATTTGTGATCTTGAAGTGGATCAAACCCTTACATCAGTACAGGGAATAGTTCCACCAATAAAAGCAATCGGAGGCCTTTTGAATTTGTCCGTCCAGAACTGAATTTTAAACAACCTTAACTGATAGAGACATGTATATTGTAAAATTTTCACGCTCATATTAACTTCGTGTTCTGTTTTGGCAAAAGAGTATGTAACATTTCAAAAGAACTTGTTAATCTAGCAAGCAGGACAGTGCACAACACGAACAGGCAGGCGCAAGGTGGGGGTGCATGGCCCCCGTCGGGGAATTTTTTCAGTTTCGTCGGGACTCAGTCTAAGTCGAGACGATAAAGTAAGTCTCCGACGGCGGCTAGTCGTCCCGACGGTTTACCTCAGTCTGTGTTTGTACTCTCAAGAGGACAGTTTCTCTAATGGAAACCCAAACTTTTCGGAGGGCTAGGCGCGTTGTAGAGTCACCCCTGTTCCTTCAATAGTTCTATTCCACATAGCTAGATAACACATGTCCTGTCTACCTTACCGATGAATATGTAGGAAGAGTACGCAGTGTATGTAGTGGTCGTAAATTTCATCCCATATCGCAAAGCCTAGTTGCTGTTCTATTCTGTGTGCCATGCGGGACAGTCAGTTGGTGAGCGACTCATGGAGCAAAGTTTGGCTGTTTCATCGGGTAGTCCAGGTGGTTTCGATACATGTTATCCCCATACGGTCTGAACACGAGAGGTTGTGATGGCTGGGAAACATTAAGGGAAAAAATGTCTGTTCCACTAGTTGTTCTATTTTCAGTAGCTGAATGCAAAAGCGTAGCCAGCAAGGTTTAAAACTTAAAAAGTGTGAGCGCTTATAAATGTTTCGTCATAAGTAAGAATAAAGTTCAATGCGTAAGTCAGTATTTCTCGGGTGCATTAACTTAAGTATGCTTGAATGTTTATTATATAACACCTTGGTAATTCCTCACCTTCTGTTTGGAGGACTGGTGGTGACATGCCATGTTTTCATTAGGTACCGATCGTTAGTACGGATTAACCCACGGCAGTGACGCTGGCCACCATGGCGTTACGAACCATTAAGTTGACTAGAAATCTATCAAAAAGTGGGGTGTGATATAAAACATAATGGATGCTTTCCATTCCTTGAAAGATTGGAACGTTCTATTCTACGAGGCTTTGCCTCGTTGAAAAGATCGTTTAATCTTCCAACTCATGAAATTATTCATACTATCGCACTCAAAAACATTCATTATTTGTATACTATTAACAAAACTATTCATCTTAACAACCACGAAACAAAAGTTTTCTGTGAAATACTTGTACGTCTTTTTTTTCAATGTTCTTACCGGGTAAACTGTGGTACACTAACTTTCATTTATTAATGACAATTGTCACTTAGTTCATTTGGTTGAATTTCTCCAAGTTGTATACTCTTCACCTCATCCGTATGACTTAAAAATATTTACGTATTGCGTTGAAGGTAAACTTTACAAGGGAGTATGAACTGACACCAAAACTGACCAATGCAAAGAAGATAAAGAAAAAACTGTCGATTAATGCTTAGAAAGCTTCAAAATAGAAGAACAATTATCTCCTGTAAAAACAACTCCCTTTCAATAAGGACTAAACCTTTCGATACTATAGTCACAATTGTAATGCAATATCAACGAGCGGTGGCAGCCGTGACGTCACATCCGGGCAGCAACGGAAAAGGTGGTGAAAACTAACTTTGTGGTACGCCTGTCTAGCTGATAAGGGCAAGGCTTAACGCTTTAAACGTACAAAGTATAGGCTACACGTCTACATACGACAGAGTCAATTAGAACTAAAGCAGTAGGCCTACTGTAGTTTAGTACATACAGCAAACATTTAATTCCGGCAATTCAATCGACCCGCCGGATTTTTCATCGGCAATGTGATATTTGACCCAAATGCCCGTATGATCGCTCCGACACTTTCAAGAACGTAAAGTGCGCAGAAGCTTAGCAGTGTACTTACCAATAAAATGGAATTTTGCAATGTTGATGCTTTCTTCAATCCGTGTGAACTGTAACCCTGCAGACATTCCCGTCGACATTTCATACAACCAGAATTCTAAAGGCATTCCTGCGCGTGCCCTCAATTGTTGTAAAACAACAACAGAGGGAAAGAAATAGTCATCGTAGAAGCCTATTGTGCCAATGTCCCCTCCTGGTATTTGAATAATGTTGATAGTGGGACATGATGCAACCTGGAATATGTTGTAGCAGAATATTCGACCTTCTTCATGATCTAGTGAATAGTAAAATCTCGGGTCTGAAAATTATTAAAATGAAGATATGAAATAATAGAGCAATATCTTATACAAAATGTCGGAGTCTAGAAACCTGAAGAGCATTACACAGGTTCTAACAGTCTAAAACTGAAGAAGTTTGCGCCCCTTTTAAAGCAACGTTTTGTCACATGTTGCAACAATTTACCATAGATACCTACAGTAATTTGTAGGTTATATGTCGAATAAAATGAATTTATGTGGAATAAATGTTATCCTCAATTTGCACTTTAAAAATTCAAACACTCGTCCAAGAGGTTAGGTCACAAAAACAAGCAATATTTCTTGCAAATGTTTAGATTTTCTGAAAGCAACTACTCCTCGCCTTGCGAGCAACTTTGTGTTATTGTCTCAAACTTATAGTTTGCATTCAGGAGTGTGAAACTTCCACGAAGATTGTATCCAATCTTGTCATTACTTATAAATGGATAAAAATTCGTAGAAGTTTGCCAAGCAACCCTGTATTTCAAAGTTAAAACTGAAGGCAAAAGAGAGTATCTTCATTTGTAGTACCTTTGAAAAGTCAAACAGCTATATTGAAATTTTCTGCTCATTCGTTAGTGGCCAGTTAAAAATTATTAAGAGGGAAAGGAGGGCACTATAAGGGTACGTAACTCATGACCCTGTCATGTAAGTAAATAGAAAGTATTTTGATATGAAAGTTAAGAGATCATGCAGGCTTCAAAGTGGCACTCATTTCACAATGGTCCAGCTCAAGGTATCTCGTAAAATAACGTCGAAACCAAGGTGTCCTAGCCTAAGGGACCTTTAACCCCTTAACTGGCTTTAGAAATCCACCACTATTATTTGGTTTAAGCATCTTACCTGCTAACCTGTCATGTACATTTTGTAAGCTGTTAAGAAAAAAGATCTGGGACCCTCCCTTTGCTACGAATCTCATTCAATCGCATTCACTTAATACGAATTTTGTGAGCCACAAAGTGGAAGAAAAAAAGCAACCAGCATTTGCGTTCCTTTGAATTAAATGCTACATTTATCTCTCAGTTTACTTTGGGAAAGAACGCGAAGTACGTATAGGTTTGGGACTAGTTCGTTGTAATTAGGTGGCTCTACATCTAATGATAGTTTGACTAAGTTTTTGCTTAACCTTAATCTAAACTCATAGCAAATTATCCACTCCCTGCTGACATGGATCCAGCGCTAGATAAAAAATTTTAAATAAGAAGCTCTTAAATGCTGTTCGAAGAGTTTTGGTGATTTAAAATTACAATTACGAACGACATACTTCTTGCATTTTCTTCAGCAATAAATGAAAGAAGGGGTGGCTAGTGCCCGCTGACTATCCCTGGTTCACGCCAGAAGTGGCCAAGAAATTCTGGTACTAATGATCTTTAAAAGTTTCTTGCAAGTTCTTATTCTCTTTCTGAGGTATCACCACTTTATGATCCCTGGTGAAGCGCTTGGCTGCGCATTGGCGGTGATCCAGGAGAGCAATGATTAACCTTGCAAATTTGAAGGCACCGGTATTTTTAAAAAAAACGGACATTAGCTTATGAGAATGAAGTTATTTAATTATCCCCATATTTATTGGATGCCTGTTGAAAAAGGGTACAAAAATCGTAATCTTTAGTTTTCGAAAATGAAATCTTACTAAAAGATAATCCATGTAGGAATTGCATTAATGGGAAAGGACTCTCACCAGCAGCAGTCCCATAGCTGTTGGAAATAAATGTTAAAACAATAGCTGTGGATTACATTTCCCAATAGGGGAGTCCTTTACATATTTCAACAAACAGAGAGCGGAGCGCTCCGCAAGAGTCTACTTTTCAGACCATGTTGTGCAATTTTAGCCGCATGTTTTACTTATAAAGTGGCAGTCCATGGGTCCTCATGTTCACATCCAGAAATGCACCACGGTGTGTTTATGCATACTTTTTCATACCCAAAATCTCATGAGGGGCACACGGGGGTACATTACATCCCCTTTAATGACGTCACTGAATATGGTCTGGTAAATATGTCCCTCGTATTTATAATAAGGATAGTGCCGTGACAAATCTTTGTTTCAGTTTTTCAGAAAGCATTTGTAACAGTTCATTGCTTTTCATTAACCAAACGTTCCTTAATATTAGCATTGTAGACTTGTAAGTTGTATTGACTAATTTGTGGAAGAAGACCTTCCTGCAATTTAGAAGTTTTGCATTCCAAATTTTATGTTATGCTGAGGACATTGGTATGGGGAAGCAGATCTGAAGTGAAAAAATTGTGTTTAACAGCGCAGTCTTTCTATAATCATGTGTGTTTGGGATGAAACCCCCTCATAATAATGGAACTTGACTACGTTAAATACTCAAAAGTTTCTCTCAATTCATTTCGGAGGGCACCAACAGATTGCCACCAGTTGTGTAACCCGATGGTGCGTATATGGAGAAACAACTGGCTTCGAAGAACTAGTGCCTAAAGACTCAATTGTACTGGCTGTATTGGTGTTTGGTACTTAGTTTCAAGTTATTTAATATGAGGCAAGAGAATAAGGATTAGGTTTCTTATAACTGAACTTCGGCATAGAAAGTCATTAGGCTCCTTAAGACATAAAAAAACCATATACTAAAGTTTATAAAAATCACCATTACCTCCGAGGGTACTGGACATTGCCGTTACCTTCGATCCATCAGGTATTTCAACTGGAGAGCCGCTGTAGGTAAGTTGGAAATCCTCAGTCCCTACCAGAGCCCTCTCAATTCCAACTTCTGTAGTAACGACGATTTGGCTGTTGAGCAAGAAAAAGGGCAATGGTAGTGGTCATATTTTATTCTTGGTTAGTCAAGTTTCTTGAATGCTATATAAGGTAAAGGTACATAATCGAAATAGGTATTAGGTGATAATTGCTAAAGCTTGCTAAAATATCATCATACAAAGGCAAACGGAAAAGGCTTTGTGGCGATAGGGCAAACCATGTTTCCACAGGGTGCTAAACTGCAGAAAGTAGGACATTCAAATATTCTCCCAGGTTTGCTTTTAATGAGAGATCTGAAGTACTTTTCGCACATTCGGTGAGGCGACCTGATCTTAAGTAAATTCTTAAATAACCATTCTTAAGTAAATTATTTCTTACGGAGATATGCAGTAAAATGTTTGAGATGAAACATGAACAGCAAAATGTTTTCCACTATTGCCGAGGGAAAGGAAGTGACCTCATGTAGAAGTAACCCACAAATTCTCATAAGATACTAATAAACAGCATTACAGACATGTTACAAATATAAAAAGAGGTTGACACGTAGACATTGAGTAAAGTTGATACTACATTTCAAACAATGTGTATTGCTAAGAAAAAAACTACAAAAACTACAAGCATTTCTTTTACATATTTACCACAAGCTTGCTTAACATGATCATTGGAATGTTGTTGCATGTTGGAAACTGATGTTTCCGTTGTTGGGTTTCTTACTTTTATGCATAGTATAGAGAGAGACAGCGTATGCACCAAGTTATTGTGACTGCAGAATTAGACAAGCACTACTTTTTCTTCCAGACTATCTGAAAGAGCAGTGTATCATCAGCAGTGCAGCATGCAACTTAAGGTACTTGTTACTTCAAATGGTCAAAACTGGTTGGCTCCCACTGCCAAGATGATGGTCTATCAGTGAAATAGGAAATATCTCACAATTTTCTTTTTCATTCTTTCTGTACTTTGTAAGGTTGCAAAACCAATTTAAAACCCATAGCTCTTGTGCTGGCGGAATTAGCAGTGCCCCATTAGTACAATACAATTTTGGCCTTCAATGACTCTCAACCCGTTTTGGAGTGCACCAAAAGATGGTCACTAGCTGTATTATCCGTTGAGAAACAACTAGGTTTGAGGAACTACACCATGAAGACTCCATTGTATTGAAATTAATTAGGGTTTGGCATTTAGGTTTAAGCTATCTCAGATCAGACTAGAGAATGAGGATTAGGTTTCTTATGACTGACCTTCGACAAAGAAAGAAATTAGGCCACCTAGAGACAAAAAGCTTACATAAAAAAGCTTATAAAAATTAGCCATTACCTCCGTGGGAACTAGACAAGTTGGTTACTTGCGATTCATCACTTATCACTTCGTTCCAGACTATCTGGAATATCAGTTTGTTATCAGCTCTGTAGCTTTCAACTTAGGGAACTTTTTATTTCAAATGCAAGCTACCACTACCAAATGATGGTCGATAAGTGGAAAGGGAAAATTTTCAATTTTCTTTTCACTGTGTCTGTTGTTTGTAGGTTAGGCTACGAAACCAATCTTGAAACCATGGCTTTTGTGCTAGTAGAATTAGCAGTATCCTTTAATACAAAAGAGTGTTTATTTGCAGTCCCCTACTTCTTCATATCCGATCTAAGGTACCTTCATAATCGGAATCTGCAGTAACCACCAGTAATAATGAAAAAATAACCCATCTATCTCAACCAATGCGTTACCACACATTTGGAAATAAACAAATATAGCAATTTTGTACAAAACAGAAATATGCTACAAACTATAGCTCAAACAGTTTGACCTGCAGTTCCATAAGTATGGTAACTGGAAAGAATACTATGTGACAATATAGTGAGGCGCATGAAGGTAAATCAATTATTCAGTGACAGAGAATACTAATTAATTAATGGAGGATCAACAATTTTACAATTCTTTCATGTTATATGCAAGTGGACAGAGCTCTAAGAGAAAACTGGGTGTGTGGATACGTGCGACAAATACGGTAGTCTGGGATTATTGGCAAAATTGACATTCTTTCGGCTTCTATCCGAAAGGAAACACATATTTTATAAAAATTATGAATAAACATTCAAGCGGTATTTAAAAATCGATTTGAAATTAGAACTTCACAGCAGCCTTAGAAGTCTCTTTTGCACTCCCCAAAGCTTCTTGGAAGCGGCATGTAACCAGGAATATCTAATGTCATAAACTACTGTTAACCATGAATCACATGATAAGCTGCAAATGTTTACCTCTGAGGTATTACGTTAACAAATTTGACATGTAGTAACGTCTTGTGACATGCGACCTCCAACCATTTGTACTTTAACACTGTGTAGGTCACCTACCTGCCGAACATGGCACTCTGCAAGGTTTAGCAATGGCAGCTGTAAATGATCTTCGACGTCTATCAAAGAAATAAGCTTCTTGAGATACCTTTTACAATTTACTAAAACTGTGTTCTACTATCGACAATGGTACATCTACATTTTAAGTACGAAAAATATTTTTACTGTTCCTACATTATCTTGAGATATCATATTTTTTAAGACTTCAGGTTTAGCCTTCGCTGACCTAAAATGATCTATGAAATCAATCAAAACCAACAATTTACAAGGTTTTCGCAGTCTAAACTTGGTAAAACCAGATATCATTTGACTTTTACTGAAAAGAATATTGCTCACCCCCCCCCCCACCATCCCACGATGCAACCTCATCCCCAAAATAAGGAGTCAGTCATTCTAGTCTCTAGGTATTATGTGTATAAGCCTTTCCGTTTCTGACCTCTAGTAACCTTCATTGAATTCTGACTTCCACCACAAAGAACAAGGTTTCTTCTCTCAATATGAACAGGGAGTTGTAGTCGGTCTATAAATGCATTTTGGGGGTAAAAACTTTCACAAGTGAAAAAACAAACTTTGCACCAATAGTCCTTAGGGGTTGCTTTTCTGAAGAAAACCCGTTAGCCACTCAAAATTCTGAATAGTGATTTTCCAACATAGGCGCCATCCTCGGTTTGTAAATATTATTTTAGGCACAATTTTGTGCAGAATTATCCCATAGAAATGGTCCTTGTGTCATATTATACATTTTCCACCATGGAGAAACCAGATTTACTATTCTGGTTGAGGCTCAGTGGATTTCCCAAGCACATTATGTCATTGAATGTGAAAAATATGTACTCAGTAGGACGTATTGTCTACAAGTTGTTACGGGGAGGTTTTAGAGACATTCAGGTCATGGACCAGATGCACTTCACGCGCACACTCCATTCCCACAATTTTTCGACCTAATATTTTTTGAGACCTTATAGTGCCCTGAAGATGAAATCAAGTGGCACCAAGTAAACATTCTGGGCCTCAGCCATTCAAAATGGCTACCAAAGGCAAAATGGCGGAAAATATTATGAATATTTCCTATTAAATAATAGTAAAGAAAATAAACTTTAAAAATATTTTCGAGACAGCTCATCTTAGAATTTTTCGTATTTCATGTAAAAAAATTCTGAACTTAATTTTTCTGAACTGGTTTGATGAGAGACATGTTAACCGTTGTAGGTTCTTAATCTTTGCTAAAGGTATTTACGGTCAAGCTAACATCCCTTTGTTTGATCTTTGTAAACCTACACGTATTACTCGTAACATGCATGCTTTGCACTACCGCCCCCTTGCTATGACTAATAGCTTTTTTATTATTATTCACAATAAACTGCAATCATTAGCTTAGCAGCCACTTTGTTTTTCCGACATCTAGGTAGATCTGTTAACTGAAAAATGTTCCAAACATACGGTTTAATATTTATAATAAGATTTTTATAGATGTTATGATTACTCTTGTCAAAAATATATTTAATGGTTATTTTTTGTTCAGATTATAACATATTGTTGTCAGATTGGCCGCTTTTCCCCCATTTGCTTGGCTTGAATTCCAACAGAACAGTGGTGAAAAATGACTCATAAAATAGGGACAGCTATTTAGAGCACCCTTAGTTATGGTTATAATGAATAAAGGGAGTGGGCAACCTCGGTTGGATTCTGCTCTAGGCCTATATAAGATATACTATTATTGCTTATTTTCGTTATAATTGTAATAATATATACAAAATTGCAACTATTACGTTAAAGGCCATTTGGCTTTTACGGCCATCTTGATTGACCGTAATTTCAATAAAAATGTTCTAAAAAATACGTTGTGGTTATTTTGGCATAAAGTATGAACAGATAATAAGAAGCACCTGCATCAAACATATTTTTCATGATTATTTTTCATTATTTTAGTTTATTTTAAGTATAATATCGGCGGTCATTTTTGTTAAGATAACATAGGGCAGGTGGATAGTGGATGTTCAATTTCAATAATGGTATTTACAGTCCCTTTTATCTCTCATGTGAGTCTTTCAAGTTGTATTATGAGTAGCTTAGGTTTGGTTGAGGGGTAAGTATATGATTATTTTACCCATGCCTATACCCCCATATCTGCCCCCATCCGGTATGGTACGTACAACTCCCCATTAGTCCCCACTACCAAAAGAAAGACTGAGGTCATTGAGCTATATATATATATATATATATATATATATATATATATATATATATATATATATATATATATATATATATATATATATTGTTCACAATAGTGACCCAAAGAGTCTCCAGATGTGTATTAAGTTCTTAATGCACCTCATTTTTTAACAAACTATTTGATGAAATTATGCCTTTGTCTTCACAACCAAATTTCTTTCAAGTCTTAAATATCTTTCAAGAGAAAGACAATAGGAAGCTTAAATGCCGGCAACCATTCTTTCAAGAGAAAGACAATAGGCAGCTTTAATGCCGCAACCACTTTAGTCTCAGAAGATAAACGAGTGTTGTGTCTCTTTCCCTAGCAACTTCCTGATATTAAACATTTTAAATTCAAAACTGAAGTGTCCATGCATCCTTCCTGTCTAAAGATACGTACCGTGCTGCCAAAGTATACGCGCCAAAAACTTTGCCACAGATACATACACAAGCTACCTTAAACTATACATTCTGTCTTATCCTTTGGCAAGAAATCAATAAGTTACTTCACTCTGAAATTCTACTTGAGTTACCTTGGACAGTGAAAATTTGTTTCTACTCTACAGAAATTTTTGACGTGCTCCACTGAACACGAAAACAAGCAACTGAGGCGCACACCAATTTTACTTCAAAAGGTAACATATGTGGCACCAGATTGTATGTAGGGACACCTAATTTTTCAAAAAATTTCAAAGGGGAGGGAGACACCCCCTCCCCTTTAGACCCTCCCCCAGGCCAGCGGTCATACAACATACCGTACTGCATGCCCCCCTTGTGGAAGGTTGAAAGTACGTTGTTGCCGGTTAAACACTTTCGAAAATTTTTACCGAGGGCTTCGCCGAAGCTAATATCGGTATAGATGGTGCAGGCGCGGATCCAGGAGGGCCTCCCCCCCCCCCCCCGCCACGTAAAAATAACGAAAGGAGAGAAAAGGAAGAAAAAGTAAAAAAGAAAAGGAGAAAGAAAAATTAAGAGCAAAAAATGAATAAAAGTGTCTAAGAACGTATTCAAAGTATACGTATATTTCTGTAGGGGTTGGGTGGAGCTATAGCTGGATTATCTCTTTAGATATCTTTCAAAGTGGTTGGCGACGAAAGGAGAGCTACAATGTTCGAAAACAGGTGAATAGCTGAGTAATGATCCTTGACTTAAGATCTAAATAAGTAAACATCGTGACATATGCAGTATGGGCCCTGCTAGCTGCACTGAAATTTAGTAAAAATTTTGTGTTAAAGAGTGAAATTTTTTGTAATCAATATATAGAGGGATTGAGAGGCAAAGGTTTCTCCATACAGACCTTGCGGAATGAATACAGAAGACAAGCTGTCAGGTGACGTGCTATTGTGCAAAGTGGCACCAGCTGCTGCAGGCAAAGTAGCGGCGTGCATACCCTATTCGATTTAAAATGAACTCAAAAGGCTTTTAAGCTACAGACAGTGGCGTCGGCACAGTGGACAATGGGTGAAGTGTGTCCCCCTCCCCCATCGATTCTTGAAATTTTTTTTAAAATGGTCCCGAAAGTCGTTTAAGCTATAGATTTCTGTAGAGGGTGGAGGATAAGAGGTATTTTTGATGATTGGTTTATTTGTTCTAACCATTTTCTTTAACAAACTGTTCTCAAACTATCATAAGTTTAGGAAATTCTTGATAAATTCCAAATTTTCGCACGCTCCGCTAGCGTCAAGCCTTGTGTCAGAGTTGTCCTTATTATCAATAGCTTTCGGTAACTACTCACGGGGGAACAAAGGAGCAAAAGTGCTTTTTAAGAATTCTCGGTCAGAAGATTCGTTTCTGAATAGCATAGGTTGGTGGGAAAGTGAGAGTGTCCAATGCAGGTTCTGAATGCAGGTTTTGTCATGGACTAATATTTTATTCAAAATTTCGGCGCGCTTCGCGCGCATACGACAGGGTTTACACCCGATTTCATATACTATTGACAAAGCTATGACGAAAGAAATGATTCCAGTGCAAACATTTTTTCTAAAAAGTACATCTCCTTCTCTGTAGGGCTCTCATCATTATGGGATCTTTCACTAATCTAGTCTAGCACATGGTTTGAAAGATTGAAAGTACGTAATTGCCGTCGCTTATTTTCCAAACATTTTACCGCGACGTTCAATAACGACGAAAATCTTTTCTGAATTTTGCCTGTCCACCATCCCTCTTGCTATACCTAAAAAGACAAGATGATATATCATATCTCCTCCCATATGGATGTCGGGTAGTGAGAATCCCGTTGGTCCCTCTTTTGTATACTGCAACTAATTCAGAGCTCCCGGAAGGCTCTATACTGTTCTCTGTCAACCTTGGATATCCTTTTAAAATGCAAATAAAATATTTTATTATAGTCCAAGAATGTTTCTGTGGACTCCACGCAGGTATAATTGCGTGTACAATTTTCCCATGGGCGTGGATCATGGGGGGACGGGGAGACGCGTCCCTCTCACTTTTTTGGAAAGGGGACATCGTCAAAAAGTCCCCCTCACTTTTTCAAAAATGATGGAACAGACTGCAATTATGCCTAGGAAAACGAAATTTTTAGAAGAAAAATGACCTTAAAATCGTACACTTTTGTTGCACCAAATCACATCTGAGGGCATTCAGTTCTAGAAAAATTTCCCTTAGACCCCTCCCCCATGCCGACGATCACAAAACTTATTGCCTCCCCGTGACGCAAATTCTGGCTACCACCACTGCTTCTTCCACCAGGACGGCGATTCACAAATGTGGAAAAGTTCCCCCCACACACACACTTTTGTATATAGCGTATACAAAATCCCACTAGCCTAAAAATGCACGGTTTAGCAGTTATATGCGGTTCCCCCAATCACCAACTCCCGCCGGCACCATCGGTCATAGATTTCTGAAGGGTACACCCTTCAGAAATCCATAAAGAAGGGGATCTATCATCTCTCCTCCCATATGGATGTCAGGTTGTGAGAGTCCTGTTGGTCCCCCTTTTCAGCGTACAATTAATGTAGCGCTCCCGGTAGGCTCTATACCAAAAATTTTCGGCGCGCTTCGCGCGCAATTGTTTACGTTTACGGAGAGAGGTACGTTTTTATTGAATGATGGATTTATTTTTATCACTTTTTACCAAAAATCATTTGAAATCTTTCACGATTTTTGCAAAGTCTTCTCAATATTTCTTGATTTTCGCTTGATCTGCGCACTTTTAGCCTTGAATTGCTCCTTTTACTATCAATAAGGTCCCAAAAGTATTCGCATTACTCTTCGGTGGGGTTCTACCATAAGCCAATTGACACTTTTTGTAATAGCAATGGTTTTAAATGTAAATTCAAATTTTCGCACGCAATTTTTTCATCTGACGTCCTTTACCGGAATACCGCTAAAGAAAATAAAACACTCATTATGGCAAAAATCATCTCAAGTTACCTATATGGGCTCATAATGTTGGCGTGTGAGTTTTAAGATAACTTAGATTCTCCGGAACTTCTGCAGGTACATATAGTAACTTATACTGAGCCATACACATGAAATTCCAATTAACATGAAAAGGTGTAAAATCTCACTGACATAAGAACTGGAGCCGATTTCTGTACTCTTAAAATGCAATATTGCGAGAGCTTCCGGGAGCTTCGCCCCCTGGACCCCGCCAGGAGCCCTAATGCGGGCCCCTGGACACCACACATAGGAACTCGCGCTTCGCGCTCGTGGTGCACCTTGGGTGCACTTGAGATTTTCCATCTTGGCCCCACCTCAAAATTTCGGGATCCGCGCCTGCAGATGGGTGATTGTTAATACACTTACGACTACAAAGCATTCTGAAAACGCCCTTGCTAATCCTTCACACCTTTGCTATACTACGATCAGCTCCAAAAATATCCCAAAGATAGCACCATTTTGCATCTAAGCAACCTTAAATTAACAAAAATTTCTAAAAGGAGAGGGATACGCCCCCTCCCCTTAGACCCCTCCCCCAGGATGACACCTTTATATAGTGACAAAGGAAGGATCCCCACTGCCGTATACAAACGCAGGGTGAATAAAAAAAGGTGCAATTTACGCGCCGTCACTGCAGTTAGTAAAAACATCCAGCCAGTCGGAAAAATTAGAATTCACTAAATTATGGACATTTTCAAGCCATGTATGATTAGCTCCAAAAATATACCAAAGATAGCACCGTTTTGCACCTAAGCAGCCTTAAATTGATAGAATTTTCTCAAAGGGGAGGGGCTCCCCTCCCCTTAGAACACTCCCCCAGGACGACACATTTATGTACCGACAAAGGAACAACCCCCACTGCTGTATACAAAACGCAGAGCGCATAACAAAAGTGCAATTTAAACGCCTCCACTCAGTTGGAAAAAACATCCAGCCGGTCGGAATGTGGGACCTTCACACCCCCAAATATATCATCCTAGCAACGGGCCTGGTCGGGTTCATGATCTCCGACAATGATCCACGCTGCGAAGCGTTGTTTCAGCTATTCCGGGACATGATGAAAATAACGTCTTGAAGTAATTCCGTGGACTCCGTGTATTTCACCTGGCAGATCATCTATGATGGTTATGTTAACTTTGAAATGATAATTCTTATTAGAATAGGACAACGTCAGCCATCATAAGGCGGGGGGTGGGGGGGGAGGAAAGGGCCTATAGGAAGACGCCCCCTCTTCAAAACCAAAGGGATTGGTTTGTGCTAAGTCATGTTATGTCCCCCGACCCCCCTCATTTGAATACGGATTGACGCCCCTGGGTATACTAGAGGGATACATATTCTAGGCATTCTGGTCAAATTTGCATTGAAATCTGATATGTGTTTCTCAAGGTATTAGCAGTTAAAGTTGTCACATTTTCAACACATAGTGAACTTGAAGCAAGCACATATGACGTCATAGTCTCATATCAATGAGCATGATTCTTTTGTTTTTTTTTTTTTTAAACTTTACAACCAATTTACTCCTCCACAATCCGATGTTATCGGAATGCTCTGCATGAGAGGCATGGGAATTTTACAAACGTATTATTCCCCATTGAGGGATCCTATTCCTATTAACTACAAGGTCAGCAGAACAGACTGAAAAAACAAGGGGAAACAAAGCATCTCTCAGAAATGTGAGGAAGTTATATAACCACTGTTTGCCTCAGGCTCACTTTGAATCACAAATGTAGTAACTTCATTTGCTGATATCTCGAGTACTAGATGTCCGATTTGAATGAAAGTTTCACTAAATTGCGTAGATTTCAATCCTCTTTTACATATCATGATAATTTTGCCCTTAAATTTAGCCTTTAATATCTTCTTGCAATAGTTTTAGTAGTGTGTATGCTCCAAAACTCATTCCTACACGATCATCCAACCTCACAAATCCTCAATTTATCTTCAAAGCGACCGACCGGCCGGTAGTCCAAAATAGGCTGTTATAAAATAAATGATACAAGTGTGACTTAAATGGTACTTTTAGTG
Organism: Holothuria leucospilota; assembly: GCA_029531755.1. Taxonomy (NCBI): domain Eukaryota; kingdom Metazoa; phylum Echinodermata; class Holothuroidea; order Aspidochirotida; family Holothuriidae; genus Holothuria; species Holothuria leucospilota. The sequence goes on along the minus strand of CM055972.1, from coordinate 32,185,092 downwards.
CTCATCCAAGGCCATTTGAAAGTAGTTAAGGTCTCCTTTCTAATGCACACAACTATGCTCTATATTTGCCTTGCTTCCCCTGTATAGGCCTATCCCACAAGGATTCTAACTCATTACCCAGGACTCTACAAATCTTTGTCAAGCACTTCTCGCGCCTACGGTCTCTTCGGCGCCTGCAACCGTATTACGAAATCTTAACTATATTTTATGGAAAACAACCCTTATTTCCTCATATAGCGCCCACGTTGATGTACAGAAGTTCTTTCTACTGAATGCGGCCAGCGATCTCCAAATTGCCCTTTTATTTTGCCCTGTAACCTGCAAAATTTTGAGAATCACTGTCCTAACATTAACATCAATCTATAACCAGACCAGAGGCTTCGCCAAATTCAGTCTTAATGGGGGTCTGTATTTACCACCTTTTGCCGATAAAAGGGAGAAAAATGCCGACAGAAAAATGACGGGCGTAGCAGGAAGCAAGTGTAAGTGGGGTCCAGGTTACACCTCCGGGCCACAGGACAGGACCACAGGCAACGCCCAGTTTCAAAATAATGACTATTAGAATGAAGCATACAACTATCTTCAAGACGTCTAAGAGAAAAGAGCATTCACCCCAAACTTCTTTGGAAGCATCAGCATGTTCTGTGAAAATGCATGGTATTTTTTCATCCTTATGCTGTAAACCCAACTGCCACTAGACGAAATATCTGCCAAGTCAACCGTACAAATCCATTATAGCTCTCAACGAATGGGATTTAAATAAACCTCCCCATAAGACATGGTAGAACCATAAAAGTACACATAAGTATTGTATACACTTGTCGAAGTTGCTACTTATGTTAGACGTTAGACAATGCAAAACTTATAGCAAAATGGGGTAAATAATAAACAGTTGTATGTTTTTAATAACTAGCTGTTTGAAAACATTTAACTTCTTTCCCTTTATTTCGTTCTTTAATGGTTTTACCTAGCAGTAGGCCACCAGGATTTAATGATTGGGGGTGGAACACCACTTGAGATAATATCGTATCCCACCTCAGAGAAACCTATACTGAGAAAATCGGCGTAAAGAGAGTGAGTATTCTTATAGTATGGATATGCCCCCCTCCTCTTTGAATAGTTTTTGTTCGCTTAGGTTGGCTTAGGGCTTATTTTTGGCAAAGTTTTAACTGATCTTATGTTGAAAAATTTTTGTACTTTGGGCAAGGGAAGGAGGTGGGGTCTAGTTTTAAATTCTTTAATGTAGATTTTTTGTGTTGTTTAATTGAATTTAGTTATTTTACTTTGCCTTTGTTCCGCCGTTTATTAGTTGTATTGTTTTTTCTTTTCATTCTTATAGTCTATTTTTTTCTTCATTTTGGTTTTTTACTCTCTAAATTTTTATTGTTTTATAGGTTCAATTTTTTTTCATTTTTTTTTTATTTGATTTATACACTGGCTTTGTATCTGTTTTCAATTTTTTAACTTTTATTGTACAGCGCTTCGAGACCTCTGCAGTTTGCGCTTTATAAGATGCCATTATTATTATTAGGGTGTGAAAGTCCTTTGAGAAATTTTGTTTAAGTACGGGACATAGATGAAAAATGGTGTTATCTTGGAAAAGCTTTGAACTGTTTACATGTTAGGGAATTGAAATACTTCGTAATATTTTCGCTGTGGCATGCAGGGTTGTTCCCGTTACGCTTTGAAAGTAACTCGTTATAGTTACAGTTAATTCCGTAAAATTGTAACTCGTTACAGTTACTAGTTACAATGTTGAAAAAGTAACTAGTTACAGTTACTTTTGACTGAAAAGTAACTAGTTACATTTCAAAAGTAACTAGTTACTTCAAGGTGAATATACGGTACCTCGGTTTCTGAAATGGAGGGGACATAATTAGATAGTAAGAAGGGGGCACATGAGACGATCGACACCTCATTTGTGCCGGTTATCCTTAGGTGTTCCCCAAAGAAAGTCAATGATGATAGCTGATCTTCGATGGGCATTCTCGCAGAGGCGCCTAACGCTCATCATGAAGCAGCGAATCATGATACTGTGTCGGAGCTTACGCAAACTATTTGTAAGAGGAATCTGGTTATAACCAAAACTTTTCCAGTTACGACAGTACTTCTATGAGGGTGGAAATCTTTATACTGTACTCCAATCACACAGTCGGCTAATTTAAAGAGGTTAGCGGCTATGCCGGAAAATGGGAGAGCGTTGTTTCACAAGTAATTAAAGTCTTTACCCCTCAAGGGCATAAATATGGTATAGTACGAGGATGAATACATTTGTTAACAGAAGAATTTTAAAAACTCACCGCAAAGGTTGGGCTAAGTGATATTTCCGCATAAATTTTAAGTTTCACATTGTGTCGATATAAAACAATGCATAGAAATGGTGATACTATGTAGTTTATACATGCAGACCATGTGCCCATAATTCACTTTCCCTTTACAATAGGTGAAGCTTTAAGTCGGACACTTCTCTTCTCTTTCAATTAGCTTTGTTAGGATACTTTCAACGCCATTGACCATTTCAATATTCTGCTGTTTATTATATTAACCTCATTATTATTCCAGTGTAAGGAGTTACGGACATTGAAAAGAATATGATATAGCCTAAATTCATACGTTTGATTCATCAAATAAGGGTACCATACATGTTAAATTAGATATATAAATGGATGCATGGTGTTTACCGACGCTTGGCACCGTATAATTTACTGGGCTCCAACGCACGAGTCCGGATTCGGTTAGCTTAAAGACAGATTTGCATCACCCCAAGTATGACTTTTAGTTGGGGTAAGCAAAAGTCTTAGTTGGTGACTACTCTTTGATTGACATCAGAGTTAGAAAATTCAAAAGATGCAGAGCAGCTCATATTACACAGCACGCACAGAGAATGTTTTGATTACAAATGGGGTCTTTTATACTCACCAGGATGTGGCCTTGAGCAGTGAACTATGTTTGTGTCTGCACAAGGAGAAGCAGTAAAGACAATTATGGGCGGGGCTTACCACCAAGTAAAAGTCATACTTGGGGTGATACAAATCCCTCTTTAATGCAGGTCTCAAGAGCGTTTTTCTAGATTAGGAATTTGCCCGGAATAGAAGGTTCCGGAATCGAAATTTTAACGGAATGTGATGTAACTGGACTTGGACTCGGACTCGGAGTTCATTCCAGCCGAGTTCTCAAATATGCAAGTTACATTAAAAGTGTTTAAAGTTCCATTTGTGCCCAATGTACAGATGTAAAGTATTGTCACACACATGAATCAACTAAATTACTGAGGTGGCCAGGCTATGGAAGTGAGTACAAACGATGACTTTATTAATGGTGGACATGTACGATAGAATTAAAACATCTGTATGTTTGATATGCTATACATTGACAAAATGACATGTCTCGGAATTGATGCCATTGGAATCAGAACTGGCAGGAATTTGAGGGGTAGTACCATGCTCGAAAACTTTGATTCGGGAATCTAGAATCGCAGTTAGCTCCGACTAGGATAGAGTGAACGCGGGTCCAGCCGTAACGTCTCAAGAGGCAATGATTAAACTTTCAAAGTAAGCCTGGTATTTGAATGCATATGGGCCAACCCGTTTCTCACGGTGCACTATCTCCACTGTGTCCTCTAAAGGACAATATGAGTAAACTAAGGCCCACCTGACTTTACTTAGCATATACACTATATAAAGTCGGCTGGGCCTTAGTTAGAGGACCGTTCAGTATTTTTCAACGAATCGCACAAAGATTCGGTCTCATGGATAATAAGCATTGATCTGTCTAATAAGTAATTTGACACACAAATCAATTTTAAACTTAGTTCAATAGACAATCAAGTGGCCCTGTAAGCCTGCAGCATGTGCATCTAATATCATCTTCTGATTCTAATCGTGAATAAAATTGCTGTTGGCGAGGGCGACGTCGATAATAGCGATGAGTGATAACTATATCGAAAATAATTTTACATGTTACTACCAAAGTGTCATCAATTTGAAAATTTTCTGTTACTACTTCCAGTAAAATGCAATTTGTGGTCATTTTGACTATTTGTAACGGGAAAGTAACGGGACCCAAATGTAACGCCGTTACAGTTACTTTTACACAGAATTGTAACTAGTTACTCGCTTCGTTACTGAAATGCAAATGTAACTCGTTACAGGGTTCCGTTACACAAAATGTAACTCGTTACAGTAACGGCGTTACTTGTAACTCGTTACTTCCCAACCCTGGTGGCATGGCTGTGGGATGGCACCCCTCCAATGCTGGTGCCCTGATACCGGCATATAGGGTAATGCGTGTTTTCTGTGAATGCACTTAAACCTCCTTTGAATAAGCTTTTATAAATAATATAGGGCGAGGTCCGGGCCTGCGCACTTTCTGCGTATAGCTAAAAGTGGGAATAATTGCATGGAGCTATTAGCTACCCGGTACAATGGTAAAGAAACGAAGGAGGAGAAAATGTGGGGCCAGGATTTGACAAACGATGGGGACAACTGAGGCCCAGATAAGGGCTGGGGATAAAGAAAAGGGAATGAAAAGGGCACAAATGTTAAAAGTTGAAAATTGAATTTTTGTGTTAATTGGGGCTATAAATTAATATTGCAAATTGTCTTGGTATATAGTCTTCATAAAAGGCAACAAAATTCCCCCACCCGCCAAGGGCGCCGAAACTTTTGGAATTTCGATTGAGAGCAAAACTTGACTCAGGCCAAACTGTTGAAGTATTGAATGGTATGCAAGCTTAGCACAATTTGGTGCGAAGGTAGATCAAGGGAGTTCGCTCAAGTGTCGGGATGGTTTCCTGTAAAAGAGGGGGCTTGTCCGAATACCCTGGTAACAGGCATAGAAATATTATTGACTTGGAGTCCGGAGAATAAAGAATTTCGGAAGAGGTTTTTGATAAGTCTGTCCGAATATTCAAAGCCCGTAGGCAGTATTTTCCAAGCTGTAGTTCAAACTCACCTATTTCACGTGGCTTTTAACAACGCAGTCATATTGGAGACACACTTACCCCACAGAAAATTTTATAAGGAGGCGTGGGGGATCCGGACGACATCCCCCAGTAGCTCAGTGGTCCATTTCAGGTAAAGGAAATCATTTCATGATTGTTCGGCAATAGAGGAAAAGTTCAAGCTCAACACATTCCACCCCTGGTGACATGTCCTCCTTTAACGCTATGGTCGTGTAGTTCTGTACGCTCTGCAGCGTCATAGTGGTGCCCACCTTGATAGGACAATGGCGGCGAAAACCGGAGCAGCGAAAAAGCGCATTTTTTTCTTTCTAAAGAAAAGTCGCGTAGCCCTTTCATCAGTATACAGAGGCGTACGAAGCAGGGTCTTCGACTTTTGGCCATGGGTGTGTCTGGGAATTGCTGAAGTGGACCTACATAACAATATCAATGCGGGGTACCCATTAGCTGACTGGAAATGTAAGGAGTAAATTCTCACAAGAATGCCTCAAAGATTACCGTCAATAACACTTCCCAGGTTGTAGGTTGTTCCGAAACTTTCATTCTTCTGAGGTTTAGTGATTCAGCAGGGTAAGGAAGGATCTTCTATACAGGGAACCAATCTCTTGGTCAAGCTCGTGGACAATTTGGATCCCTAGAACCCCCTAAAATAGGAACTACTATTTTCTTAATCCGATATTGTGTATATCGACTTCTTTAACGATATGTCGCTCACTGGACCCTTTCTCACCCCTTCATAATAGGGGTACTTCAGTATTGTGTGATTTGTCCAGGAGGCAACCCGAAGTCTCGACAAGGGTGAATGGCAAGGGTAAGGATGGGGTCAGGGAGGGCGAATGGTGCACAGAGCTAAACCTTTCATACAATATCGGTCCATGTCTTGGAAGATTTGCACAATGTGAATACTTCATTTACTGTGTGTTACGTTGGTTTCTGATTTGAAGAATTCTGTCTCCCTAGACAGACCTCGCGTCTATCCGACAAAATAGCCAAACCACGACTTGTTTACCGTATCTTATAACAAATAAGAGAAATAAACTTTGCTATCAAAGATGAATTTTCTGTCTTTACAGAACACCTTATAAAGTATATCCAGATAGCCTTCAGCAATAGGGTGGGGTTGTTCTGAGAGTATGAAAGATGAATGACCGCCGGAGGTAAACCCACGCACTTTGCCATATCACCCGTTTGTGCGGCTCTTCGAGCACCTGTGCATACCTGGACCAGACCTTCCCCCACCATGGTTTAGGCTGAGGTAAAAAAATGGAATTTTCAGACGCCCTAGCTTGTTGAAAATACGCTCTTAAATTCAATTTTTTTTTTACTGCGTTCCTCATCTATTTTGAAAGACTAACTATCGTAAGAGAAATATGACATCCCAAATGCCGTAAATTGCAGGACAATCGCACTCTGAAATCGACTATACCTTGTCACTGTAGGTTTGAGTCTGACTTTTACGTCGGTAACCCGTATGTATAAATTGAAGCACACCTCATTCTAAAACACAATCTCTAAATGGTCTCTACGGTTCCTTATCATCGGTTCACTCATAGGTGTGAGAAAGTTGGGAAGTGGATGGGGTAGGCATTACAATGGTCATAGATTGCTAGAATCTGCACTTAATTTAAAAACTGTTCATTACAGGAGTTCATTGGGGCGACGGCTCTAGTCCACTTTATCAGCCGGACTACTGAGTGTACTGAATAAAAGGATTATTTGGCTCACTAGACTGTGGATATTTGCATTTTACGCATACATGGTTTATCTTCCTGGTTAGGCTCTGTAATGACCAGAGTGTGCTGACCATCTAAAAAAGACTATTGTGTTGAAAAGAGGGAGATCATGCCGAATGAGTTAATAGTCTTGTAGCGTTTGCTCCATTAGTCACAAGAGCACTTATAGTGTCTGATAACAGATTTGGCATGGACTATGTTTAATCCCCAGGAGAAATTCCCATTGAAACCCATTGATTCCCATTGGAACTTCCAATGGGACCTAATGGGTTTGAATGGGGCATAACTGGATTCAATGGGACGCCATGAATTTAATGGGTAACCCATAAGATCCCATCGGGTGGTTCCAACTGGGCACAATGGGTAATAATTGGGAGCAATGGGTTTGAATGGGACCCATTAGATTCAACGGGACATGTTGTGGGTCCCATTGAAATCAGTCGGGTCCTATTGAGATCAACAGGTTCCCATTGAGTCCTGGTTAGTCCCAATGGAATCCAATGGGGGATAAATACTGCAGCCCCATTGAATCTAATAGGAATTAAATGAACCCCATTAGATGTTTAATTTAATAAAAAGCTGGAAATGCATGCAGCCTGTGTCATTTATTGGTATGGGGTTGGTAATGAAAAGGCCACTATTAATTGAATGCAATGGGGTGCATGAACACTACAGGACCATGCTGAATCCAGTAGGAAGTGAGAGCCCATTGTCTGTTATGTGATTTCAGGTGTTAGAGAAGGTTTAATGACACACAAACACTGCAGTATCATACAATGGTTACATCAATCTCAGATAAAACAGGTCATGGGGTGTCCCCCTAGCTCCAGCCTCTTGCAGGGCCCGAGAATAGGAAAGATGCTAAGAATGTCTTTACATGTCTTCAGTTCAAATACCTTGCAAAAATGCCCTGGTATGGGCAGTTTTCACTAATGAAGGCTGGCTGGAGACAGCTTCAAGGGGAAGGGATCCAAGGAGAGGGGGGTTATGGGTTGGCTAGTTAGTTAGACAAGATTTAATGAAACACAAACACAACGTGTTATATAGTGTCAACTAGATAAAAAGTTAAGTCTTAAGTACGGTTTCAAATACGTTTCAAGCAGGGGCGGCAGGGGGTTAAAATTATTGGGGGGCACTTGCTAGGGTGAACACTTTGGGCATCCGGCCAGGGGATAAAGGGGCAGTGGTGTAGCCAGGATTTCTCTCATGGGAGGGGAGCATGCAATATGTTGTGTGATGGCCTGCCTGGGGGAGGGTGTAAGGGGAGGGGTGGTCCCCTTCCCTTTGAAAATTTTTGAAAAATTACGTGCCCTTACGTGCAATCTGGGCTACGTATGCCACATTTTAAAGTAAAATTTGTGTTAAAAACTTTACGTATTTTTAGGAACTAAAAAGAAATCAGTTTCAGTGATGGGGGACCATGGCCCAATGGGGGCCCTCCCTCGCCTTTGCAAATTTTTGAAAATTTTGAAGTTAAACTTGTGTTAAAAAATTTACGTATTTTAGCTGCTAAAAAATCGGCATCAGTGAGGCAACAGTTCAAGCTTTTGTCTTTTATAGTCCTACTTGTGGGCATTGCCTTGCCTAAGTTCTATTAATGAACCTTTTGGCGTTCCATACTTCCTTCGCAACAAAAACAGTTATGTCTCACTTTGAACTCTCCTGCTAGTAGCTCTCTGGAAAGACCAAATCTCAACTACTTACTCCTAGAACAACTATCAGAAACACTGGTGAGTAATATTTTGAGTTTTATTCTTCTTTTAAACAGGCTAATAGCTTGCCAGCACCTAAAAGAAGATGAAAATTTATGCAATACTGGCGAAGTCTTAGTGCAGGAAAGAAGCCCTTATAGCCTAAAAATGAAGTGCATATCGTAGTTGCAGCCTAGTGTTAGCCATGCTGTACGTAGTAAATGAAGGGTGGCTCAAGGATATACTTGTGGTACTGTAGGCTTAGCATGAGAGGACGATCCACAAGGCCGAGTTGCCCCCATGACTCATCAATTGTCTTCGTCTTTCAGCGTTCAGTGCAGATCTAGTCGGGTGATTCACTCCCCCGGCTACAATGCTACTTTACGCTGAACCAATAAACAACGGATGCATACGGAGGAGAATACAATAGACTACACACATCTAGTCAGTGCTAATGAAACCCACAGTAACTAGATACATTATCCTCCGTACGGTATTTGCGCTGACTGAATGCCTGTACATTCTATTATCGCACATGTGTACCTGTACAGTGCCAGTGTACACGCGCTCGTTGGAAATTGTGATTTGTGGTATAGCATTTTATGTGCACGTATGAACGATTCTTACTAAATACAGGTACACTCACTCGCACAATGTATATAAGGGTTGTAATACGTTTACGCAACCATTGGTTCTCTTCTGTTGGTTAAAAACTGAGCCGTAAACATCATCTAACACTTCTGTTTACATTATATTGTGCATGTACCGTTGTACATAGTGTAAGCCGCCGGGAGATTTACTTAATTCTGTAGGGAGGAAGAAACTAATAACAGCTGTTGTTGATTGGCTCTATTCGCGTCAGATTATGATACACGTCAGACGATGATACGGCAAGTTCTATTGTGGAAACGTCTTGGCATGGGCAGTTAGGCTAGGGCCAGTTTATTGAGAGAAGTAGTAGTAGTAACAGTCTGGTACACCATTGGATTATGTCCTTGAGTGACTTAAGTGCTAATCGAAAACTTTACATAGGCCCATGGCCTACTGTTCAGTTTCCTTAATGAGGAGCTATTCAGTATTAAAGTCTGATTTCACTCAGGCCTTTGATTGGCTTTAGTTTAGGCGTAGCCTAGGTGGGATCACAGGTGCCCCTTACGTTGTATAGTAGCATTTTCTATGAGTATTTGTGGCAGTTGAACAGCTACAGTAGCTACAGTTCAACTCTCACAAATGCTTGTAGAAAATGCTAGCAGTAGCACTTCCACTTTTGAAAAACTTTTCAAATTTTATGAAGTTTAACGTTCAAAAGTCGTTCATATATTAATGCTAATATGTATCTGCATGTTTTGTAATAATAAAAGCGAATCATTATTGACAAATTTAGGAAGTAACCTTGAAAGTTAAGAGAACTTCAGACAATATTTCAGGAGTATTTAATTTTATTGTAGATGCTGAATTTAACATCATCAGTAGTTACCATCCTCAAACTGTTACTCAATCAAAATTTCGTCCTTCAGACTACGCCGTGTGAAATTATTCAGAAAAAGAACTGCCTTGACGTATATATGACCTTATGACTTGAAGTCTCAATTCAGGCAAATTTGGCGAGAAAAAGGGGGGTAATTATGCCAGAAACTTAAGTTGTTTGTTCGAGCTACTCTAGGAGATTTGTGACATAGCCTACCTTTCCGTCTATATAATACATAGTATATGGTGTACTACACAAGGTAAGGGGCGCCTGTGGGTGGGATAAGCCAAATTGAACAAAGACATACTGTAGCGGGCCTATGTTTTGATGTTTCTGGAGATTCCTATGTTGGCCTATAGCTGGCTACATATTGAACAGACATGCACTGATCAAGGCATGTATGATGGCCCATGGACCATGGTCAGTCAAGTACCCCTCTAGGTCATTCCACATCAAATTACCCAATTTGGCAGGACCTGTTGTTGCTCAACTGACTCAAAAATATTTGTGTAAAGGTTGCCAGTCAAGTCGCCCCCTCGGCTGACAAAGTCGCCCCTTAACAAACTCCTAACAAGGTCCCCCCCCCCCCCGACAAAGTCGCCCCTCAGTTCAACAAGTGTTCCCGGCAAAATTTCTTAAAAGCATTAATAATAATAGATACAAAGATACAGTAATCGTTTTAATTAGCTGTTATCAAGTCCCTAGATACGCACTTTTTTGCTGATTTGACGTCAGGCTTTAGCCTCATAATTACGCATAGCCTACAGTGATTTTGAAACCAATTAACATCTAACGTTAATTGCAATTTTTTTTTTTCTTCTTTGAAGTTTAGAAAAATTAGTCCTAGCTGTAATTTAATTTTAATTACTTAAAACATTATCTTCTTTTACACCAAATGTTACTGTACTTAACGTTGAATTAGAGGTGTAAATTTTCGACAGTTCTGTGAAAAGTATATATATATCGCTTGAACGCTGTCGATCAGTTTCATACAAAATGCAGGAGTACATAAGTACAGTGACATTGAAGCAGTTTGATTTACTGTACAGTTATTTTGAAGATTTATCATTTCTTCATTACAGGGGGTGAATCATATTGTGGCTAAGCCTGCATGATCTGTACCATGTTTAGGCCTACAGGCTTACAGCTCAAGCTTGGAGGTGGAGAAAGATCACTGATATGGGTATAGCAGACATCATGTACCGTAAAGGATGCAGACATACATGGAGAGACTACAACGCCAGTGTCATAATCATACTGTAGGAGCACAGAATTGAACATCCTGCACATGGTGATTAATAGGTTCTGAAATTCCACATTTTGTACTGAACATTAAGAAGCATGACTGATGCACAAGTAATTGTTAGACTTTTCAACTATACGATACTGCCGTGTCCTCACCTGAACTTTTATTGTGTTGAAACATGTTCTCATAACCACCCCTTGTGCTGAGAGTGGGGACTGTGAATCCCTTTAGAATGCTTTGAAAATAATTGACCTCGAGGAAGGAGCTGTACAGTAAGTCAATGGAACACTGGCATGGAATGGCAATGCATACAGTCTTTTAAAAGTGTTAAAGTCATGATATACCGGCAGTGTTTCTTCTGGACCTTACAGCATGCCACAGTTTGGCTTTTCTGAAACAAAACCCAACACACTGTGCCAGTTGACAAAGGGATTGTTCACCAAACTCTTGCCATGGATTAACTCTCGCACTTTCCAACTATGCTGTATGTTTTATGTTGGAAGTATTGTTTTGGACTGTACTTTGCATTGAGTGCATGAACTGTGTAATTAAATTTTCAACCTGTGAAGTTTCAGTATGTCTGTACATTCCTAACTCCGTTAAGCTTGTTTGTCATTATCATTAGTTAAAGGAAAAGAAAGGTGTCACCAATAGTACTGTACTGTGATCATCTTTTTCAGACTGACTGCTACGAGGCATGGAAAATATGGCTGTACAAGAGAACAGAGAACGAATGAAGGATAAAAATGAATGTTATATAGCCTAGTTGAAGTTTTGGTATTTAAAGTTTACAAGTTTCAGTGCACTGGATCTGCTGCACTCAGTAAATATGTATGTGTCTTCATGTCTTAGTACTTTATGTACTGTGCTTAAACATTCTTGTGTACATTTCCAGTTTTTTTAAAAGATGTTCACCCTGTTAGAAACTGTCTGTAGCTCACTCCATAATTAAAAAAAAATACTTTAAATGGGAGGCTTTGCCAAATATGACAGTGAGAGGGGTAAGACATTTTCTTATTTATTCTGATTCTCATTTACGTATTGTCAATTTTTTGAATGGGGTCATATAGATACCAGTGAAACAATTTCCAAATTTTGTTATGCACATTTGTGTGCCTGATATTGTTGCCATCAAGGTTTTTTTGTTTCAAGTAACTTTGACTTGTTGAATAGTATGCTACAGTATCACTGAGCAATGTTCTTGTCTCATGTTATTGCCTCCCAGGTTTTGTATTCATTCATGTAGTTTCATAATAAAAAGCATTTAAATTTAATTTACACTGTACATAATTTGTAAAGAAGTACTTGATTTAGTTGGGGCTGGTTAGTGACAAAAAGTTTGGAAGTGACAGGTCCACAGAGCCAGTGGACAGGATCCAATGGGTACCTCTTGGTACCCATTAGAAGGAACCCACCATTGATCTGTAAGACCATTGAAAGACACCAATTAGACCTGCTACAAGGGACCTATTGAACCCATTGGAAGAGACCCATTAGGACCCATTGGGTCCTATTGGACCATTTAAAAAGGACGACCTGTTGGACCCATTGGAAAAGACCCATTAGGACCCACTGGGTCCTGTTGGAGGTGACCCTTTGGGTCCTATTGGACCAATTAAAAAGGACGACCTGTTGGACCCATTGGAAGAGACCCATTGGGACCCATTGGGTCCTGTTGGAGGTGACCCATTGGATCCTATTGGACCAATTAGAAAGGACGACCTGTCGGACCCATTGGAAGAGACCCATTAGGGCCCATTGGGTCCTGTTGGAGGTGACCCATTGAGTCCTATTGGACTATTTGGTCCCATTGGAGAGACCCGCTGTGACTCATTGGCCACCCATTGGATGGAACCCATTAAGACCCATTGCATGAGTATCTCCCATTAAACCCATTGAACCCCAGTTCCATCCGATTAGAACCCATTAGGTCCTATTAACACTGTTCCAAAATCCAAGTTGAAACCCATTGAATGGGATTTAATAGGATCCAATGGGATCCCATTGAATGGGACCTTATGGGTTTTAATGGGAATTTTCTCCTGGGTCAAGCAAGCAACACCAGATAAGGAACTCAACAGTTTCTCTACTGGGAAATTTTACGTAAATTAATGATTTTCAAAGAGAGAAACTTTCAGTAAGGGTGTGGCAATGCAGGTAGCAGCCTCCCGACAATGGCGTAATAAAGGGGGTAGGAAGGGGCAGCCACTCCTCCCTACACGGGCCAGGGGGCGCAAAATAAAGGCAGAAGGAAAGATGAAAATGGAGAAAAAGATAGGAAAACAAAAATAAGGACAAATGGAAAAAAAGGAAAAGGAAAATGAAGGCTTTAGTACTTTTCGCGCCCCTCAGCCTTCGGTGAAGTGTTATTTGTGACGGCAAGAGCACTTAAATCACATTGAGATGTATGTTTTGTTGCAAGAATGACACAGCCAACTGGACCTTAAACAAGAGTTTAGTGAGTTCCCCAGGGGATGATAGAGCAGACAGATAGTCGGGGCCCGGGCTCTGGGGGGCGTACGTCGAGTCACTTGACCCCCTATGCAAACGACCCTTGTGACGCCACTGCTTCCCAATGCTCTCGCACTCAACCACCTTAATTGGTGTACAAGAAAGAGCAAATATACAAAATACAACCTCACTTTGTACATCGAAGGAAGTCTGGTCTATTATTACCCTCTTATAATATCAGGCCAAATCTAGCTATTTTGGGATTGAGTATTACGTAATTATACATATTATTATGACATAAGAATTAATATTCATAATTATGAAATATGTTAAATTTTCAGACAGTGTCTGCATTTCTAAGGTTAAGCAAAATTACACAAAAAACCATATAGTTCAAAATGTGGCTCGATTTCAATTGAAGGTTTGGATTCAACATGGGGTCAGACCAAAGGACTCGACTCTTCCTTATCAGCTTTCGACCCCAGTATGGGTATTTATCCTGAATGAAGCTCTTGCATTCTTTCTTCAGGTAATTTCGTCTGACCGCAGTCTCCCTTTTCCTCACTTCCCATGGCTCCCGTCTTTTTGGTCTTGATCCAATTCCAAATGAGTGGCTTCATAGCCGCAATACGATTCTAATACCCCATTAATTGGAAGCTCAGCTATTTTACAATAAAGAGAATAACCTGTTTGAACGGATCGACACTTTACGACTTTGTGTACTCCTTCGGGTGGCGGAACTCTTCAGAATTAGTATTTGGTGTTCCCTCTTCATGCACCGTCAAGCTTAAGGGTAAAAGCCTTTAAAAGGAGCTTACCACGTATTTCCTTAGGCTATAAAAATGTCTGTTAAGTCAATTTAGCCGTTTATACATGGTATCTGTACTTTTGAGCCTGTTCAGAACGGAGTCACAAATGACAGACAAGAGGGTCTGACTGCACAGTGGGAGTCACATGTCCTATCAGAGGACTTCATGGCCGCATTTGCCTTCGCAGGGGTGGGGTGGGATAACCTATCATATGAGGGGTCCCTGTCATATATAAATTTTGGTGACGTTATTTGTGTGTGTGTGGGGGGGGGGGGCTAATGCGTGACATTATCTAAGAGCGTCTTGGTCTGTAGCCAGAGCGTCTTGGTTTTGTAGGCTACAGACCCATCTTGGTCTGTAGCCTACAAAAGAATAATTGGCAAAAGTGTCAATGCCAGCAGACTGCCGGAAATGCTACTTCCCACGCAGGCCTTATTTTAATTGCATCAGAATTTTCTACCTTTCATGATTTAGAAATTTTTCCCCCTCCCAAAGATGGACTACTCAGATACATTTTATTCCGCTACATTATTTCGTAGGGGAGAAATAAAACTTGACATACAACCTCTGATGTATTCATTTTTTTTTTGTTATGTGTTAAACAGGAAATCGAAGGTAATACATGCATACGTCATTGGTATCCATAAAAGGGTTTTGGAAAGACTCAAATCGTGTAAATTGCAACAGGATGGCAAATCTGCAGGTAGGACAATAATCCATACATCAATAACCACATAGGCCTACAAAAGAGTGCTTGGGCATTTTTGTGGTAGCGGCAGCATATGATATATACATGGCCAAGAAAATCGATACTGAGAATTTCACCGTTCGGGGCAGGACCATTACTTGCAGTCATGTGTAGTACAAAATAGTTTAAAATTGAAATGTGTAACAATTAAAAAATAAACAGAATACATTCGTGACTCAGTCGCAGAACTAGGAGGTTTGGTCAGAGGCGCATGGATGGTATTTTAGGAGTCGGAGTTTTTTAGCAAGTAGATTCTTAATCCATTGGCAACACTACAGCAGTGATTCTAGTTTACATTTTCGTTCTAATTTTTCTACTTGGTTGAAAACTTTTCCCCATTCTTTCCCCAAATATATTTACGAAAACTTCAGGTCTTTTTCTCAATAGTTTTCTTTCCCATACTAGAATCAAGGCGAAAATTCAATTCACTTAATGTTCATGTAACTGTTGGGTGCGGATCCATGATATTGAACAAAAAGTCGTTTGAAATGGGGTTAATTGCTCACTTTGTGAAAGTAACGATTAAAGGAAAGAAGTCTCCGAAAAAGGGCTAAGGTCTTCCTACAGGAAAATGTTGAAAATGAACCACTGCTTGACGCGAATGTAGCCTCATTCTTTAACACTAACAGTCAGCCGAGATTGACGATGCAGAGAGCTTGAGGAAGGAGGGGGAGGTTGGATTATTCTGAGGTTTTCTCCGGCTAAATCCTGGTGAGAAGTAGTACCCAGAATGGATACGTGCAAAGCGCCCCCAAAATTGCATTTTTAATAGTTTATGGCGAACTACGAAATAGAAAAAAGAAAGATGCCCTCAAGAAGGTACGTTTCCCCCCTCCCGTTACGTCTTTATCTCATTTTACCTGAAATGAAACTTTCGCTGCCTTACAGATTACATCTAAACATTAGAATCTCGGAAATTTTCACAGTTCGATGTTATAAAAATTTGCTTTGAACATTTCGTAGGGGGGACACTGCCCCTGCCCCCACTGCGTACGGCCATGAGTACTATAATTATGATAACTCTGAACTACATACTCTTCAATATGAAAAGACGCAAAGTGATAAGAAATAAAAGACTGTCAGAAGTGAATTTCTTGCTTATGGAAATTATGGCTTTCCTAATGCATTTCATCCGTTCATGGCACTGTTAATTAATCGTTTGAAAGTGTCAAGTGACAAACCATTGACCCAAAGATCTTAAGCGTGTTATATGAACAGAAAGAAAGGGCCAGGGCCAGGGAATCCAGAACTCCTTTCACAATCACACCCATCCCCATTCCTCCTGAATTGACCCCAAAATTTGTGGAACGTGACCGAGAAGCACTGATCTAACCGAAGGGCCACCATATGCAAGTGGGCGCCTAGCTCTTAGAAAATTTCGGTCGTAAAGTATCTCCTTCGTTGTCGGAAATGAACTTTCCTACTTTCTTAAGTTCATATGATGATCGCCTTTAAATATTTTGTTAATAGGACCTCAAAAATAACGTGATTAGATCCTGTTAAATGAAAACAATGTCAATAATACAGCAGATATGAAAAAGTACGAACACACCTTTAGGACATGTATGTATAACCATGTGCCAGTAACAGTACAACATTATACCCTACGACAAGGTTACAATGCGTCATAACCCACGTGACTTGCGTCAGTAGCAGCTTCCTTGGTAATTACTCAATATCAGTAGTTTAAAATTCACGAAATATCCTACCAAGTAGGGTTATAGATGAAATAATTAAGGCTAATGCTGCTGAGTCTATATTTTGGTAGGAAGAAAGGTACGGATTTCTGTTTAAACTCAGAAGCAGAATGATGTGAAAGCTCAACTGAAAAGGTGACTAGTTTATAGAAATTTTCGGGGGCCCCTAGAAGTCAAGTATGGGGGCGTAACCTACAGGTTGCCTCGATTTTTGGCCCCGGTAAATCCGGCCATTTGGGGCATCATCCAGCCGAGGGGACTTTTATAAGGAGACGAGTCTTTTTGTCCCTCCAGATAGCATAGCTCCTATGGGGAGCAGAGCCCTTCGGCGAAAACATGTGGGTTTCACCCTCAGACGCCAAGCCGGAGGGACCATAGACAAAAGTATTCTCTCCCTTTAGGCTACCATCATGTGATGCAGAGATTATGGGAAAATGTAGTCGCCAATTTGAATTAGTATATCCCTTCATCCTCATTCAGGGATGGGTCCTTTCAAACAGGTGACAATATTTTTGTTACTTAGGCCTATTTGGTAAATTCATGCCGCAGAATTACTCCTTGGTTTACCTTCAATATTCAATGTATTAGAGCAAAGCTTTCGAGCTTTGAAGTCATGCTTGCCACGGAGGACCCCGATATTGTTATCGGTACGGAATCCTGGCTTAATGACTCTATCGCTACAGGTGAAGTGTTCCCTAATTCGTATAATGTTTTGCGGCGGGATCGCGAGGCTTCCAAGGGAGGAGGGGTATTTATTGCTGTGAAAAATACTCTTATTGTAACTTCGGAACCAAACCTCATTACTAATTGTGAAAGTACATGGATTTCGTTGCACGTTAAGGGGCTATCCCCAGTCTATATTGGGGCTTTTTACAGACCACAGTCAACAGATCAGGACTACCTGTTGCAACTTGATTTATCCCTATCAAAGATTCCTAAAAATGCTGTCGTGTGGCTCTTGGGGGATTTCACCTTACCCAGTGTGGATTGGGATACTATGTCATTTAAAACTGGTGGAAGCTATCCTGCCATCAGCAACCTTATGATCGACATCGCTAATGACTTCAATTTACACCAGATTGTCAAGGAGCCTACTCGTGAGTCTAACATCCTGGACCTTGTTTTACAAATAGTCCAGCCCGGGTTGATTCCGTCCACGTTGATAGTGGCATTAGTGATCATGACGTAGTCATCGTAAATGCATTGTTTAAACCAAAGGCTTTCAGACCACCTAAAAGAAAAGTTCTTATACCACAAAGCTAATTTCTCAAATATTGATAATGATATGGAAGAATTCAATAGCAAGCTAACTCCAAAATTAATCAGTTCTTCATCCATGGATGAACTATATGAGTTATTCATGACTACTCTCTTTAACTCTATTGACAAGAATATTCCTGCAAAGTTAAGCTCAAGTCGATTCTCCTATCGATGGGTTAACAGGTTAATTAAGAGGGACATTAGACGAAAACAGAGACTTTACAATAAGGTCAAGAAGTATGGTCAATCCTCCCATAAATATGAATTTAGGAAATTAAGGAGAAGTATTGACAGGAAAATCACAATGTCTCATAATAGCTACGTTAGAGACATTATCGGGGGTAGCTTGAAATCAGATAATACTAAGCCTTTCTGGAATTTTATTAAATCTAAGAGGACTGATACTTCTGGTATCTCACCGCTGCAGGTTCAAGGAAAAACTCCTGTCCACTTCCAAAGATAAAGCCGAAGCCCTGAATAATCAGTTTTGTTCTGTATTCACAAAAGAAGATCTAAATAGTATGCCTGTTATCGATTCTAGTCCCATCCCTGTTATAGGGGACATTAAGATCTCAACCACCGGTGTCCTTAAACTGTTAACTGATCTTAAAGTGCACAAGGCTGCTGGGCCTGACAATGTCACTGCCAGAGTCTTAAAGTCCTGTGCCAACAGTATTGCCCCCATTTTTCAGAAGTTGTTCCAAAAGTCGGTGTCAAGTGGATGTTTACCAGCAGCCTGGCTTGATGCTAATATAACCCCCATCTATAAGAAGGGTGAAAGATCGGACCCTGCGAATTACAGGCCTGTCTCGTTGACATCCATCCCTTGCAAGCTTTTAGAGCATATTATTCACCGTCATATTATGGATCACTTTGGCAAATTTAATGTACTTGCTGATGTTCAACATGGTTTTCGTAAAGGGCGATCATGCGAAACTCAGCTTTCTGCCCTTGTTGACGATATAATGAAGATTTTAGATAACAGAAGCCAAGCTGACCTAATCATAATGGATTTTAGCAAGGCTTTTGATACAGTTCCCCACCAGCGACTTCTTAATAAACTCAAGCATGTTGGAATCCGAAATAACATCTTAAATTGGATTGAGAAATTCCTAACTAACCGTTACCAGAGGGTGCTAACTGATGGAACGTCTTCAGATAAATCTAAAGTCATTTCTGGTGTCCTCAGGACACTGTCTTGGGACCCTTACTCTTTTTAGTCTATATTAACGACTTGCCGGCAAATATTCAATCAAGCGTTAGGTTATTTGCCGATGACTGTATCCTGTATCGTGAAATAAAAAACATAGAGGACACCAAAATT
The DNA here is from genome assembly GCA_029531755.1 of Holothuria leucospilota. Classification (NCBI taxonomy): domain Eukaryota; kingdom Metazoa; phylum Echinodermata; class Holothuroidea; order Aspidochirotida; family Holothuriidae; genus Holothuria; species Holothuria leucospilota. The sequence continues at coordinate 32,165,705 of CM055972.1, read as the reverse complement.
CTTCAACATGATGCTGACAATTTGTGTCAGTGGGAATCAATCTGGCAGATGGAGTTTAATAAATCTAAGTGTTTTACTATGAGAGTCTCCCATAAAGAAAATCCAAATCCATATTTTTACCAAATGGGTAATCATACTTTAGAGCAGGTTAATCACCACCCTTACCTAGGAGTTGAACTGTCTTCTATGGAACGCGAATTACGCAAAGTTCATCAATAACGGCGTAATCGTTAGTAACAGCGGCATACATTGAGTTAGTAACGGCGTGATTATCAACAACAGCGTGGTAAATGTTGGTAATAACGGCCTCATTTTAAGAAACAACGTGGTATCTTTTGGAAATAACGGCGTTACTTTAAGTAAAACGCGGTACGAGTGGTAAACAGCGGCGTGATACGAAGTAACAACGGCGTAATCCTTTTCAATAGGGAGCTAAATGTCGTTAACGACCTTTTCGCGTTCAACAGGCTGATTGTAAGTAAACACGTGAAAGCAGTTAACAACGTGAAAGCAGTCAATGGCGCTGTTGCAGTCAAGGCAAATTCAATCAACGGCGATGTAAACGGAAGCAACAACACGATTCGCATCAACAACGCAAACTTCAATGGCGCTGTTACCGTATTGGCGATATTTAAAGCACACGGCTTATGTGGAGGTGAGGCGGAATGACTCCTGTATCGGCCGGACCAATGCTTGACAGGATGAAAAATAAAGAGGCGCTTGAAGTAAATTCGAAATGCTGGAATCCTAGTGAACGATTTTTTTCAATCCAGAGATACTGAGTCCAAGCAATGAAAGAACCTGATAGATGAGGAAGGTTCCGAATATGTTCCTAGGGAAATTGAGAAACTCAAAAGTCCACGGTAAAGAACAAAGAAGCATATGCCATATGGCGGCAAAACGTTTAGCGCATGGTGTGGTCTCAAATGCAAGGGTGAAGTAAACTATACTGTTCATTCGCGGGAGTAGGAAGCTTTTCTTAGCTGGGTGCCAGGGGACGTGGCGAGAATGACCTGTAGGGGCGCTTCAAAATAAGAAGAGCCTGAGAATTTGGTCAAAGCATGCAATAATTCGGGGCTCTTCGAAGGGTGGGTATAGATACCTATGCCTCAATACGGTACAAACCTAAAATTAGTAAGGGCGCCGACAGGAGCCATTTGGGAGTTGAGCGGTCCGTCGGGGTGCAGGGGCTGCGCCCTACATATGGTAGCATAGGCTATAGAAGAATAGGCCTAATACAATAATAAGTGGGGTTTTTAAGGTCTCGTTTCTCAAAGTCGCAATGAACTTCATATAATTTTAGTTAGTGGCATTGGCGCAGCTACGCGCTAAGGTGACCAGACGTCCCCGATTTTCGGGGACAGTCCCTGATTCCAGCGTTCCGTGCCCGATTAGCCTAAAAAGTGCCCCCGATTTATAAAAATGTCCCTAATTTTGAAATTTCCCAAAACATTAAAAACTAATGTTGCAAAATTAATATTTTGTTAAATGTGTAAGCCTACTCTGTACCTTTCGCAACTTCAGATGGAGGCTGAGACAGTGTTGTAACGAGTCATGACTCGAGTCACTAATTTTCAAAAGGGAACACTCTAAAAACACTTGGGTCATGCGGGAACTGAACCAATAATATGGGTCAAGTTTAACCCATTTGGGTCAAATGAAACCTTATTTGGGTCATTATTTGACCAAATAATTGTGGTTGGTTCCCTCCTGACCCAGTTTTGGGTCAAATTGACCCAAGTGTTTTTACAGTGAAGTGACTCGAGCAATTGTATCATAATTTTACTCATTGAAATAATACAATGACTCGACTCGAGTCACATTGAAAGTAGTAAATGACTCGACTCGACTGCAAAATTGAGTGACTAGTTACAACACTGGGCTGAGATAATGGTCCGTAACGCCCATGCACAACGTACGTAGGCAAACAGTTACCTGCAATCACAGAAATTTCAAGTCAAGAGCACCAATGACTTTTTTTTCTGCTGTGATCACACATGCACTGTAGCCAATTGAACAGTAACGAAGTGCGGTAGCAGTGGTTCCATACAGGGCCTTGTTTAACATACATACTGGGGGGGCCGTGGCCCCCAGTCCCCTGCACGGCCCCCCTAGTCAGCTCAATTGCCCCCCCCCCCCCTTTGGTCCCTTTTTCTGGAATTCTTGAAACCAGTAGCGTACCAAAGGAAGGAGGGGAGGGGGTTCCAACGAGCTCTTGTTTTTTTTTAGTGAAAAAAGCTGAAAATATTGTAGGCTTATATTTAAGCCACCAGAGGTAAGGAAGTGTGGCAAATTGCTCTTTACTATAACTTAACACATAACAGTCAGAAAATTGTAGAAATGTTACCATACTTTGTATATTGAGGGGCAGACATCACCATATTTTGACAATCTGCCAACACTGAGTTTTCAGTAAGAAGATTGGTTTTCCATCCTAGAAAATACTGAAAATACCGTTCCTAGGAGCTTAATAGCAGAGCCTGAGGAGGGCGATTTCCGGTAATCTGGGGGCATGGGCGTCAATCCTGGGGGGGGGGGACGGGGGGACAAGTCTCCCCACATTTCGATGGGTGGGGGACACAATATCAAATGCCCCCCACACATTTTCGTAAAAGAGTAGTGTCGTGGCTCTATTTGACTGGCTTTTTGAGTGGCATGTAGGTTTGTTGAGCAATTGTTATGTGTCTCGATGCAGATTCTGAATGCAGATTTCGTCAGGAATCTTATTTAATCACAAAATTTCGGCGCGCTTCGCACGCATCTGTCACGGTTTGCACTCCTTCTCATGACCATTAAAAAGGTAAATATACATATATATAGAAATATTCTGATCACAACACTCTCCGAAAACAGACATACATCTCCAAACATCTGAAGAGGCCTCGCATCAATATGGGATCATTCAATCAGTGGCACAAGCAGAGGGGAGGGCCATTCGGCTATGCCCCTCACTGATGCCAATTTTTTTTTTAGTTCCTAAAAATACGTAAATTTTTTAACACAAATTTTACTTCAAAAGGTAGCATATTTGACACCAGATATGTAAGGACACCAAATTGTTCAAAATTTTTCAAAGGGGAGGGGAACACCCCATTGGGCCATGTCCCCTCACTGATGCCTATTTTTAGTTCCTAAAAATACGTAAATTTTTTAACACAAATTTTATTTCAAAAGGTAGCATATTTGGCACCAGATTGCATTAAGGACACCTAATTTTTCAAAAATTTTCAAAGGGGAGGGGGACACCCCATTGGGCCATGCACCCTCACTGGTGCCTATTTTTAATTTCTAAAAATACGTAAATTTTTTAATTCCTAAAAATACGTAAATTTTTAATACAAATTTTACTTCGAAAGGTAACATATGTGGCACCAGATTGCATGAAAGGACACCGAATTTTTCAAAAAATTTCAAAGGGGAGGGGACACCCCTCCCCTTATACCCCTCCCCCAGGCCGGCAGTCACACAACATACTGTATGCCCCCCCCCCCCTCTTGAGAGAAATCCTGGGTACGCCACTGCATTCTGTCTAATTTGTAGCATGATGTGAAAGTACGTTGTTGCCATTAAACATTTTTCAAAAACTTTTACCCAGCGCTTCGCCGAAGCCATTATCGGTATAGATGTTAAAACACTTACGACTAAAAAGCATTCTGAAAACGCCCTTGCTAGTCCTTCACACCTTTGCTATACTAAGATCAGCTCCAAAAATATCCCAAAGAGAGCACCATTTTGCATCTAAGCAACTTTAAATTAACAAAAAATTTCTCAAGGGGCGACTCCTCCTCCCCTTAGACCCCTCCCCAGGATGACACCTTTATATAGTGACAAAGGAAGGATCCCCACTGCTGTATGCCCTCCTGTGGACTGGGGGTTGTAGAATATGCGCCCACGGTATTTCCCGCCTGTCGTAAGAGGCGACTAAAGGGAAGGACTTGCACCGTATTTGAGCTGTATTTGAAACCAAACTTGAAACTTGAACCGTATTTGAAACCGTATTTAAACTTCTTCGTTTTATCTAGTTGACACTATATAACACATTCGTGTTGGAGTGTCGTTAATCTCATCTAACTAACTAATCCACTGCTGTATACAAACGCAGGGTGCATAAAAGTGCAGTTTACGCGCCGTCACTGCAGTTAGTGAAAACATCCAGCCAGTCGGAAAAATTAGAATTCACTAAATCACTATGGACATTTTTCAGCCATATACGATCAGCTCCAAAAATATCCGAAAGATAGCACCGTTTTGCACCATGAAACATTGGGCATGTAGCTGTCTTCCAGCTCCACGAACATTGCAGCATGGAGTTGTCTTCTAGCTCCCTGCATAGGCTCATTGACTTAGCCTACTACCAATCGTGTTGTTGCTCCCATTTACATCGTCGTTAATTGCATTTGCGTTGACTGAAACAGCGCCATTGACTGCTTTCAAGTTGTTAACTCATATTACATGGTTACTTACAATCAGCCCGTTGAACGCGGAAAGGTCGTTAAAGACATTTAGCTCGATATTGATGAGGATTACGCCGTTGTTAACCTCTTGCTCTACCAGGCCACTTCGTAACACGCCGCTGTTAACTATTTTTACCGCCTTGTTACATAAAGTTACACCATGTTGCCGATATTAACCACGTTGTTTCTTAAAATCAGGCCGTTATTACCAACATTTACCACGCTGTTGTTGATAATCACGCCGTTATTAACTCAATGTACGCCACTGTTACTAACGATTACGCCGTTATTGACGAACTTTGCGTAATTCGCGTTCCATAGTCTTCTAGTATGAACTGGAAAAGACATATTAACCAAATTGTATCTAAAGCAAACCGGACCTTAGGCCTATTGAGGCGAAACCTCTCGCACTGTGATAAAGATACTAAGACTGTAGCGTACTTTGCTCTTGTTCGACCCATTCTCGATTATTGTAGTACGGTATACCCAATCCGAAAAGAATTCTGTAGAAAATGTCCAGAGGCGTGCTGCCAGATTCATCTTTAACAACTACAGTCGCCAATCAAGTGTTTCTGAAATGATTAAAGATCTTAAATGTGACAGCCTTGAAACTCGACGATTTAGGGCTCGTCTTGTCGTTATGTATAAAGAAACGCATGGATTACTTCCAAGTAATGTAAGGAATCATCTTATTGACCCTTCAAATCTTAATCGACGGACTACCCGTCGTACTAGTGGAAGGTATCTATACCATTATACAAGCTTTGCTATCAGAAATCTCTCTATCCAAGAACTATCTCTAGCTGGAACCTATTACCGGAACTCTGTAAAGTAAGCAGCAGGGGATTTTCCATGTTTTGGGGTTTGGGGAGCAAAATTATATTTTCTGGGAGCTAGTTCTGTGCAGTAACGTATTAAGAGTGCCATCATTAGTTGTGGAATAGCGCCAAACTGAGTTCTTGCGGTAAATGCTTGTGAAATTGCAGGACTTTGGCACCTCTCAGACCTCGTACCATTTGTTGTAGTCAGACATCCTGTTACAGCTTGTTATTAGCATAGACTTTCACTATTTTAATTCCTACCTCGTTATTCCCTCTAACGCAGGGACAAAGACATATTATCTTCAGCGAGATGACGTCAAGTTTATAATCAGGGCCGTCGCTGGGGAGGGGGAATGTGGGGGTGCAATACCCAAAGTTCACGGATCCAGTCGGCAAAATTCTGCACTAGTCGGCAAAATGAAGGTAAGGGCGAGAGGAAAAAGAGGAAAGGAGAGAAGAAAAAGGAAATCGTAAAAAGAATTAAGGGAAAGAAAACTGAGACTTATGAAAAGCGTTTGACACTATCGACCGCAACATCCTCTGCTAAAGCAAAACTATTGATTACCTTTAACTACATCATTGCATTACATTTCTTTCAGAGGGCATGGTACTAGGTGCCCGAAAAATTCTCAGCATATTGCCCGAACTTTCACAAAATATTTGGTTGGGTCTGCACCCTTTACCCCCACCCCGTCCCCCGCCTCCTACGCCTATGCTGACAGCATGTCCACCGAAAGGAGACGTGCGTTTATGAATTAGTACGAGAAAAAAGTCCATAAAGGTGAACTGTTTGATTTTCAAAAAGAGATTCGTCAACTGTTATGTTAGTGATGTCGATATCCTTAGACGTTGCTGCCTAATATTTCGTATATCTCTCATGACAGTGACGAAAACAAAACGTGAAACTAACACCAAACACAAGTTCTTTTGACAACGAAGAGGAAGACAATGGTGTGGATTTCTCTTTTAAAACGATGGACAATACCCTACAATTTAAGCGAAAAGAAAGGGCGGTGGGTTGATATAGTTAAATATATAACCACGATTGCTTCAGCGTGTAATCTAGTTTTTGACGAAATTTCTTGAAAACTCAATCTTTGCTGTCATTGCTGACCAACAACAAAAGAACTATTCCTATGCTGACCTACAGTGGTTACACTATGGAAAGTCACGTCGAGTTGTTCACACTGAAGATGCCCGCAATGGGGTAGATAGAAAAATTGGACCTTTTAACGCAGATGGATTTGCATCAAAAAGTAAGACATTTCAGTTTCAGAGATGTTCTGGCATGGTTGTCCAGACTGTTCTTATGAAGACACTATACATCCCATTCATGAAATGTGGGAACATGACTGGCGGGCTCTCGAAGAAGGTCTCTTTTCCCCCGAAATGAGAGCCAATATTAATAAGTCCCTAAAAAATCTGGCTCCTCTTATTTAACATTTAAACACATCACAGGGTATCCAAACGTAAGATAATGACAGTTCAACGCAGAGTTGCTAGATTCATCTACAAATCCACCGACGTGAATTACAACAGTGTCTCATCCACGCTGACAAACGTCAACTATACCACATAGAAAGAACACAAAACAAGAATAAGGTGGGTTTAACTCCATGCTTCTATTCACCACCTGGCTGTTAAACGCCTTAACTTTAATATTTAAAATCCTGACGAAGGAAGATCTTTATACACACTCATCCTCAAGTGGCGTAGTGGAATTGCTTCCTTTGTAAAGAGACTTGATCTACAGATGGTCAAACCTGAAATGATGGAATGTGAGCTTTTAGTTTTAGGTGATGCCTATGCAAACCTTTATACGTCACTTTCAGGAGAGGTACATGACTATAAACAAAAAAATGAATTCATAGGTCAAAGGTCAAATGACCTATAAGTTTTTAGTCACTGTACCATTTTTAGCTAATTGTTGAAGAAAAATCCCTTAGTTCCAAGTTATAGAAGAATATGACAGAGATGAAACATACAATTCCATGGATTGCCTCTTTGTAATTATTTCACAAAGAACTAGCAAAATCAACAAAAGCAAGGTTGAAATAGTTACACTATAAAAAAATGTATACTACTTAACATAGTTTCTAATATATTTCAAAACACCACGCAATATCGCTATTTAAAGTCCATTTTATTAAGGCAATGCATCGGAGTAGTTTTGTGTTTTTTTCCAGGTTTATACATGAATAGGCTGTAGTTTAACCAAAATTTTGTTTTAAAATATTCAACTAGATTGATATTTTCAGGATAAAATTCCCAACCCGTTAGAGTTTGTAATTGAAAGCAATGTCACCAGCAAGTTTTGTGCGTTATGAATAAAGGACTTCGAAAAAATCCCTCTTATTCTGGGGCCAACAACTATCATAGTCGGTTAGTACATTGTAAATAAATTAGCCTAGAGATTGCAATTATTTGTAAAACAACTAATGAAGGAAACAGAACCTTTTCATAAAACGGCAACAAAAAACATGTAATCGAACATCACAAAACATAAACGATAAAGTATGGCTTTTCATTTAGTTTACGAAAGATTTCTGTGAATTAATGTCAAAAACTGTTAAAGCATTTTTGTAAAATAATTTAAGCCTGATAATTACGTCATTCGATTTGAAAAAAAAACTGGTTTTCATAACTATAATAGAAATTTTGGTGTTTTTCAAAAAAAAAAACATTTCCTTCCAGTTTATAGTTTTCCTTTATTTTGGGCTCAGTCTCCAGCGAAGATCAAAAACGCGCTTTTCACCTACACTCCGAAATTGTCCTATTAAATTTTGAAAATAACGTCATCAATCACCGCATGAACAGGATATTGATCAAATGTTAGACAAGATCTGGCTCAAAGTGAATCGAAAATAGTAAGTTTATTAAGTACCATCCAGTAACGTTTAAACAAAATCTAGTCAAAAACTTGACGAGATCTCGGTTCGATAAAATTTGTCTGTGGTTTATTTAGATTCATTTTCTGACAGATGATTTACAGTGGCAGTGTTTTTTTTTTTTTTTCGTACTGACTCTTTTTACTTATCTGCAAGCTAACAGTTATATCAGAGCACGCAAACTAATTTAATGGTAATAATTATCTTGATAACCCCCTTGTATCCTACTCCTGTTCTTCATTCGTTGTGAAACTTGTAACTTAGCTCCAAAGAAAAGTAGCAAAATGGCTAAAGGGGACATGTTACTTTTCACAACATGTAAGCAGTTAACAAAATGGTCTTACAAAGCAGAATTTAATCAAGTCATCTTGTTGCTATTTTATTAGTTATGACCCTTAACTTTATTCACTTTTCAGTTATAAACTTGAAGTTTATCTATTTCTGAGAATGGAAAGTAATTTCCCTAGAACTAATCTAAAGGCTACTGGATCTATAGTTGCTATTTAATTACACTGAGTTGTATGTTTGTGTGTAAACGACACAACTGCAACTGCTCAATACACTTCAAGCCCCGAGTGTTTCAAAGAAAGTAGTATAATGGGAAATAGGTTGGAGCGGTGTATAATCGCACGTTTCTCGGGTGATGTATGATACTCGACTTTCCTGCCATGGATACGTAGAATTGAATACAGTAAGGGAACGGTTACCGAATTTCAGTATGCACATTAAAATATTATGTTAAGTTCCTAACAATTTGTTGCCAAATGTAAAGATGTTCTGCAATGCTTTATAATTGTATTTACTGTTGGGTTTGGCATAGTAATGCTGTGCAGTGTGAGAGAAAATGTGAAATTAGTAGAAAAAAATCGTATTGAAGAAATTGTTAGAAAGGAAAGTTTGTAATCGGGAAAAGTCTGCCAACAACTATCTCGTCATACCAACACATTACATTGAAAAAATAAAATATGTAGTACAAACTGAAATATTAATGGGAAGGTGAATATCAGATAGTAAGTAAAAAAAAAGAATAAGCCTAGTGTGGCAATTTTTGAACAAATGATTTTCTAATCTGTGTGATGTGTTCGTTGACGATAAAACCAAATTTTGCAGTAGTAGTGAAAAATATATTAAAAATTAATTAACAAACCGAAAAAATAAAAGGTTATGAGTAAAAACAGATGCCCCCTATAGGTACTTTTCAAGCGTGTGTTGATTTCTCGAAGTAGCACGATGTTTTTGTTGTTGGTCTATAGAAAACGACACACTTATCTCACATACATAATAATCAATGATCATAGCTCCTAGTTACTTTACAGATCTTGTCTGATATAATATTGTGTGGTAGTACTGTTCATGCCTCTCCCTATTTTTATTTTACGTTGTTTTGCATGTAAGAATATTTGTTTATAATTTAGTGATTTTATTCTTTTTTGTATCAATCTCCCTTTTGTATGAAAACATTTAATTACCCTTTGCTGTATTAAATGAAGCTAATCTTATATTGTGTTCTTATGTTATCTTATTCAGGATAAAATGTTTACTTTTACCGATATTAACCAATTGGAATTAGTACCCGGTGAAAATTTGAAGGTTCAAAATGGAAATTGTGATCGCCGTGAGTTATAAGTTTAACATACGTCGAAGAAGAATATCACCAAGAGCCATGAACTTTTTTAACAGAATATCGGTAAAGTCCCCTCTTAATTATTCAAAAACAATCCTTTATAGTCAGTTGTTCCTGCCAATACAGGCCTATGTATAATCACACATGTTTATAATATAATTAAAATTAAATAATTTAACTAAAAATGTTATCAAAATGAAACCTTTTATCACATTCTGGTTAATAAAGTTGTCATTTCTTGACTTGCACCTAAAATAAACCACATACGTTAAAAATTATCCCTAACAACAGTTCACCGGTGAAGGTAAAAGTGAGTTATAAAGAAAGTAGTAACGAGCTGGGGTAAATTTCTTTGTCGATTTAAACGTAGATATGTATCTGGCAGTTTACCCCAGTCCATTCTACGTTACACTTCTGATTGCGAAGGCATTTTCCTGTATAAGGATCGCAAGCCCCGCGTCCGTTGACACCACAGTGACATTCACCCCTGCAGCTAGCTCCATACGTAGTCGCTCTGCAGGCTGTAGTGAAGTAATAAAACCATTGCTTTGAATTACAAATATTTTACAAACACAAGTTACGTAGAAAAGGACGGGACATCCTGAGTGGAGCAGGAAATGCGTTGGTAACATGCTAACATAGGAGTAAACCAAACAAGCTGAATATAAATATCAGTTGCAGTCATCCGATTTGAGCCAGCGGAGCCCATGATGAGGAGATATGTTTCTTCCCAGTCATATGAGCTTCTCTGTGCCGATGACTCCAGGGTTTGCTTTTGTATCTACAGTCTGAAACATTATGTGGGATAATTGTTCCGGAAATAAGAGGTTTGACGGGCAACAGCCTTTGCCCTAAGAAAAGAACGCTAGTAATTCTTAGTACTGCTATGGGTAACCATCAAATCACGAATGGAGCAGGCTGACAAGGGAATTGAAGTGTGTGGCCATGGGGAACACTGGGAGGTTCTGTTTGACCGACCTCAGGTGCTCAGTGTTTCGGTCAGCAAGACGGCGTTTGGTTTCTCCCATATACAGTATACTACAGCGTTAACATACGAGAACGTAAACTACATCTTCATAAGTGCATTTAAAGTGCTGGTCGATTCGTGATTTGACGGTTACTGTGGCCATCTCGTGCCGAGGTTCTGAGGGTGATGAAGCTTGGTGCGCTCTCCCTACATGGTCTAAAAGTGAGACTTGAACTTTTATAAATCGGCCATCCTTCTTTGTTGATAATGTTGTAAACCACTTTACACAACCTGGTTTCTTGGCCGATTTGACCGTACCCAATTTTATTGTGTTTTAGATTTGGTACGTTTGCCCGTGCCCTACCATCGGTTGCATTTTGGCCACCTGATGAAGGGTTTACACCCGAAACGCCCTAAAGTTTTCCGCAAAGTTTTAGCACAATTTACTACTTTTAATTGACCTATAACTATAACTATAACTATATATATATAGATAGATATATATATATATATATATATATATATATATATATACATATATAAAATGATCTACTAGTTCGTTCACTCTTGTTTTTCATAATGCAAACTTACGAAGGTCGCAATTAGGTCCATGATACCCAGCGGCACAGGAGCAACCATACGGGTCGGGGAGACAGATCATCACACCACTACAGCTTTCTTCGGGGCATTCGAACTGTCCCCGTTGGCCATAAAAACCACTGCCGTAGGCTGTAAGAGAAAACAACATTTATTGTTCACCACAGTATTCACAGCAGTTTATCATGAGTACGAACTGTCAACAGTACATCGATAGTACAACTTTCCAAGTTGTTAAGAACCTTGACTGATACAATGTGGTTAGATCTTCAGAAATTGAACGAAACTACTGTGCAGGAAAGCATACTCGTAGCAAGGTAATTGTTGAATGACTGAAGCGCATACGTAGAGAGCAAATAGCAAAAAGAATTAGACTGAAGGTGAAAACGCGAAAACTTAGGTAGTTTGTGAGAGATTTATAACGGAAAACAATCCGTCGTCAATCATATTCATTCTTAACGACATTTTACCCCACCTCTGACGAAGTCTTTTGCTTTAACTTCTTTTAAAGTAGTTTAAAATTTCGAATGGTGTTCACTCGCTCCCTTGCAATACGCAGGGGCGGATTTAGGGGGGCAGGGGGCCCGGGCCCCCCTTCCAAAAAAATTTGAAGTTTTTTAACTTCATAAAACGAAGGACAAGGCCCTCTTCCAATGAAATAGGCCTATGAGATGTGTCAGAGTAAAACTCAAATTTTTTCATTATTTTCTACCTCAGAAAATAAGTGTTATGTTAATAACTCTACTACTGACTTTCAGCTGATAACATTTTGGCTTATATTGGCCTCAGTAACCTTCTCTGGGCATTGCAAGGAGTTACTCATGAGCGCCGTATTAATGGATTGCTAACTTCAGTCTATTACCGGCCAGGCCCATAGCATTGGGAGCACTGCATCTACTTTCAAGGGAATTTCAGAATTCTTTAATATTTAGAGGAATACTTTCGACAACATCAGGCTTTTAACCAGAACTTGCTGCAATATTACCCTGCGGTGCCTTATTAAATCCTTGTAATTTATTTTAATGGAATGTACCGTGAATTTAGGGTAAAATTTAAAATTCACTAAATTATGAACATTTTCCAGCGATATATGGTCTGTTCAAAAATATACCAAAGGTATCACCATTTTGCATCTAAGCAATCTTAAATTACCAAAAATTTCTCAAAGGGGAGGGGACACTCCCCAGAAAAGCATCTTCCACCCAACCAAAAATTAAAATTCACTGCATTATGAGCGCTTTCCAGCCATATATGATTAGTTCAAAAATACACCACAGACATCACTATTTTGCATCTTTAAGCAACCTCAAATTAACAAAATTTCTCAAAGAGGAGGGGACACACCTCCCCTTAGACCCCTCCCCAGAAAAGCATCTTTCACCCAACCAGAAATTAAAATTCACTGAATTATGAACGCTTTCCAGCCATATAAGATCAGTTCAAAAAATACACCACAGACATCACCATTTCGCATCTGAGCAACCTTAACTTAACAAAAATTTCTCAAAGACCCCTCCCCAGGACGGCGATTACTCATGCTTTCCCCCATCAAAATACCCTGGCACTGCCCCCCGAGGACACCCCTCTTCTTAGACCCCTCCCCCAGATCGGACTTTTATACAAACCACTATGACCTGGGCCCCCCCCCCCTTTTGCCAAATCCTGGATCCGCCACTGATACGTGTTGGCGTAGCTGCTTGTCGGTAGTGAGCTTTTTGGCAAGAGATCTGTTAAATCGGGGAGTCATTGGCACAATAGTCACCGCGATCAGTAGCGCCACGAGGAGTTGGTGATTGGAGACACACACAGAATGCGTCGTTACCCCACCCCGGATGACCACAGAGAGTTGATGTTCATATGCGTACCTCCGATAAGTTGCATCCAGCGAGGTTCTTTCTTTTTTTGTCACTTCCTGCAAAAGTCCAGAGGGAGGGGTCTCAGATGGAGGAGCTTTGTTTAGGTAAGGTGGTTTAGATGCAGAATTGTACTATTTCTGGCATTTTTCGAAATGACATATGTTGAAAATTGTCATAATTTAGTGGAAAGTTCTTGTTTTTGATGTGATAAAAGGGGAGGGTGACCGTTGTGGCGGATCCAGAGGGAGTGCTGTGGGTGCACGTGCACCCCCCAAAATTTCCAAGCCTAAACTTTTCACACACTATAAATGTGGACCATGTCTTTAACATTCTATCGAAGACATCTCACTGTTGCTCTCCTCGTCACGCTTTTGATATAGAAACTCGAACACCATATTGAGAGCGCCTTTTTTGCCTTAGTCCTTCAGATGGACGGCATTCTCCCACAATGAGTGAATCTAGTGCATCCCCAACAAAAATCATGGATCCGCCCCAGGCCGGGGTGGCTGGTCTAAGGGGCGTGGTGACAACTCTGTCCCTTCTCGTTTGTGTAAGGTGGCTTAAATACAAAATGGTAGGCTACTATTTTTAGCAAAGCTTCGAAATGATAAAATGCTTGGAACTTCTCATTATTAAGTGATATTTTCGCCGTGTAATGGCGCTCTTTAAGTTTGGTACCATAAGACCGGTATGGGGAAGCTCTCGGGTAATTACAAAATAGCGCTACTAACATGATCAATAAGAACTAAGGCGAAGCAATGGGGAGCGAGGGAGAAATAAAAATGCATAACAAAAAGGTGGTCAACTACAAAGTATGTTAATGTAATATCATTCACCATCTACCAACAAAGCGTGCGTGCGAAGCGCTCAGTGAAAATGCTTTGAAATTGTTCAACGAAACTTTACATAGTTTCAATCTTTCACATCATGCCACAAACCTGAAAAATGTTACCACAGGCTACTTATGATGATAGATTGCTATGATGCCCTTTACATACGGAGGTTAGAGGTTTATCGCTAATTTTCGGAAAAAGTGTTTTTGTTAGGAAATTTTCCCCGGTATCATTGCTCTAATAATGATAGTAAGATATAGAGTGCAAACCGTAAGAGATAAGCGCTAAGCGATCGGAACGTTTGTGTTAAAATCATTTCTTTGACAAAATTGCAGACAAACCCTCCAATGAGACACTGTAAATTTCCCCTACCCCCTGCAGAAATTTTACCTCAAACGTCTTTTGGGTTCATTTTCAAAGTTGTCAGGAATTAACTTCGGATTTCTATTGAGGGCACACACCCCATGCCCCCCCCCCTCCTTGCCGGCACCACTGCTCGCGATGCTGTTCCTTTGTCAGCCTGGAGTCTTTAATCATCCGAGAAGACTGTTCAGCAAATATCTGTCATGTCAATCGACTAGATTGCAGAAATTGTCACCCCTTTGTACAAATTCTTATCTACAGTTCAATGCAGCAAGCCGCTCCCATCGCAAATAGGGGCCTACCGTTATTCCTACTCCCACATAAATCTGCAGACTAGAATCAATGCCCAGCCATTTACCTGTTTTTGCAGATTTTCGCCCTCATTCCTTCGTCAACCACTTTGGCGAATTCCTAAGAGAGATATTTCAGCAAGAAGCCCAATGAAACCCCTGCAAAATCATATATTTTGAATACGGTTTTAGAAGATTTTGTTCTTTTCTTGTTTCTCTTTTCTCTTTCTTTTTCGTTTCTTTTTCTTTATTTCCTTTTCTTATTCTTCTTTATATTTTTCGCAGAGAGGGGGTAGGGGACACGGGTCCCTATAGCCCTCTTAATTTGTGCCTGATAAATTGTTATTTTTATCAGGGTCTGCTGTCCATTAGAAACTAGAAATGTTCACTTCAGATGATATCATATAGACAACGTGGCTACTGCGTGCTTCATGTTCTATGCTGCAACGTGTTCAAATGTACCGAGTGAGGTAGCAATGTCCCTGGAGACACTATCAATCACAGAGCTATGACTTGATAGTCATTTGTCGAATTTCGTTGATGAGTGACTCCCGTAGCTTAGAGTTTCCCTTTCGATAAATCTAAAGCCAAGCCATACTTACGAGTTTCACATTCTTCTCCCATGAACCCAGGTGCACATATACACTCTTCTCTGTCCGAACGAAGAATACCTCTATTGTAGCATTTCAGAGATGTGGTTTCGTCACATGAAGGTGCATTGAAGCGGTTCTCTGGACAATCTTTTTGAAAAAGATGAATAATGTTACGTAAGACTAAAGACGAGCCTTATGAAACAGAGTGATTAATTTTGGGTCAAAATGCCATGGTACATGGTGACACCGAATCAAATGGAATAATTGAACCTCTCTAAGATAAAACCCACCTGCAACGATAACTCGGATGATGCCATGAGCTGCCCTGAATCGTCTTCTCACCAGGAAAATCTCGTAGATTCCTTCATTTTGTTCCATTACATTAGGAATAGTCAAAGACGGCATCCTGTTCCACCGTCGCAGTAACTTCCCGTTAAATACCCATCGCCTTCCTCGTCCTCTCTTCAGAGGCGTTGAAAGAACAAGGCGTTCACTTTGGAAAACTGTTATAGTTGCGTCGGTGAAACGTAATTCTGGAAAAAAAGATTAAAAATTAGCAATGAAAGTCATTAACATAGTGAACCAGACCTAACGGAGATGACGGTTTAAAATTCAGTTGCATAAAGGACGAAACTATTATTCAGTTTTATCTTGATTTATAGAGAATAATTTAAATTATATTTTCTCAGTCTTTCTTGTTTTTCATAAAAAAAAAAACGTTTGGATTATGCTAGTAGCAGCTAGCAGCACAACAAGAGGCAACCAAGCATTTAATTTTCGAGTAGCAAAAGTCACCGACTAGAGTCAATTTGCTCACCATCTGAGTCGAGTGGAAAAAGAGCTTTTACTCGAGTCCAAGTCGAGTTATTAAATTTTTGGAGTCCAGTCGGACCAGTATCGCTGAAAAAGGTAGTTCCGTTTGACTTGAGAACGACTTAGTGATTTTAGTCTTCACAGCATTGTTTTTAAATTGTATTGGTTGCCTTTTGTCAAGCCTTCCAGTGGTATTTTGAACCTTCAGTATCACATGACCAACTCCTCTAAAAAGAAAACATTTCGTCTAGCCTTTAGACAGTTTCAAAACATCAGCCACATTTTTGACCAGCTTTGATCGGGAATAGCAAGTACTGCCCTTTGAGGAGTGTAATGTGAGCACAGACGTCTGCGGGGTCCACAACCGTCTAGTCACTGCGCCCTTTTCACCAACAAAACTGGATTCAGTTCTATTGGTAATTACCACAGCTACTCAGAGTACGTTGTATGCGAATGTCAATGCAATGATACTTAAATACGAAGAGTGACGCTGTGTTCATTCTAGTCACAATATGTTTACGGGAAGTTTGCAACCGTCCAGTGTTCAGATGTGTTCAGCTTTACTTAGTGTCTTTTCAAGTATATACTCAGTTGTCGTACGCTGCATGATTATTGTTATCTTGAAATCTGTAATTATTAAATTATTCTTTGTAAAATTTTCGTCCTAAAATTAATATAGCTACTCAAGAATATATCTCTTACAAAACACATTTCTGGCGTTTTCACACTAGGATCACGTTTCAAACCTATTACTTTATAGTCTCTTAGTTGCCACCTGTACCTGTAGGAAACATTAAATGAGAACTACTGAAATCGGGAATGTTAGATGTTTCACTTTAGACAAACCATCATGAAATGTTTCATACTAAAAATAAAATTTATCATGAGATGTTCTAAGAATCGCATAAAAAGTAAAATAGTATCAATGCATATGCTAACCTTACTATACTTTTCTTTTCCTAGATGTTGTAACTATACTTACTTCCAGCCCATTGTAGAACAGACGTTATAGTTTCCACATTATGTAAGTCACTACGTTGGAAATCATGGGCATACACACCAATGGCATCGCGTGGATTCCTGCCTAACGCGTTGAGAACAACACTAGCTCTTGTCCGATCGACATCAAATGTAATACCTCGGGCATTTCCTGTAAAGGCAGAGCGTCGAAAGGACACATCAAATCCGTCGGGAAACTCCCGGTGTAACACCACTGGTTTCGAATTTTTGAAACGGATTGCAGCAGGACGAATAAGGACGTTAACCTCATCATTCCCATCTTCGTCTTGACTCTCCATATCCTGTCGAAGTAATGAAGGTCCCTCTGAAAAGAAAAAAAATGCTAGGGAGATGTTTTCAATGTTTTTACTAATCAGGTAGATCATTGTCTGTGAGTAGAGTGATAATACTCTGATGGACCCAATGAGAAAATCTGATACGTGGACATGTTAACAATGTGCTTGTACTGGTGTTTAATATGCCTGTTGCAATCGTAGACCAGCACTCACTATTCCACTATTGGCGACGCGACGATCGAGTTGAGGTGCGTGAGTTGCTAAAGGCGCGGCTACACATGCAACCGATTCGTCGCAAGTCTGCAAAACAGCCGACTCACGACGGTCGGTGATGTGAAGTTCCCGATCCAAGATCGACTAGTTACATGTATGTAGCCTCATTCGAGTTGCCTACTCGCCATAGGATGCGTTATTCCACAACTCAACTAAATCGTGGGCAATACAGTAGCAACAAGCTGGCAGCTGGCAGAAACACTCCTATCCCCGTTGTGTAGGCCAAGAATCAGGGGCGCTATTAACAGGGGACAAGGAGCCCTGCCCTCAAGACAAAGTATCGGGAAAAACACCATTGCAACAAATTATACCAGTAATATCGCAACATTGGGACGATTTACATATACTGGATAACTCTTGGGACGATTTACATATACTGGATACCTTTTGCAGTGTATTTTGCTGTACTCTTTCACGCGTTCCCCGCTCATCCATTATTGGTCAATACGCCGTCTCGTTATTACTTCAGTATTACTTAAATATTACTTAATAAACAGTGCTTCTTGTAGATGGTTCAACGTTTTGCTCTGATGTCCATGATGTTAAGTGCTACGGAGCTTCCCGTGGTTTCTCCGTTAACTTTACTACCAGGGCGTTGCCCCTAGACCCCTTTCACCGTCCTAAAATGTGAGAGAATGGAGTAGCCATGCAGGATTCACCCTGCTAACCTGTGACAAGGAACGGTAAAGTCATAGCAAAAAAATGTGCGGGTGAAATCGTTACACGATAAGTTGTATCTTGGAGATGATAAGTAATGACATTCTCTCCAGCAACTATTCGAACATTTACCCAGGTATCCGGAGAAAAGTTCAAAACATACCAACCCCCTTTTCTCGTAAGTCTGTTATCTATTTAAAAAGTCCGGCACTCGCATACCTTTTGACAATAGGAGTCTTACCTAAATACGCCTTTCCGTTTTCTTCTCCGTCGATGTCGGATCACCGAGATCACAACAATTGCTAGGGCTAGCAGTGGCGCCGGCACGGGGGGGGGGGCATTGGGGGCGCGTGCCCCCAATCGATTTCAGAAAAATATTTTTGAAAATTTTAAAATGATCCCAAAAGGCGTTTAAGCTATAGATTTCTGTATGGGGTAGGGTGAGGTGTGTTTTCAACCAAGTGATGGATCTATTGTACATTTTCCATCACAAATGGTTCTCAGACTATCAGATTTATCGCAAATCCTTCGCAAACTTTCAAAATTTTCGCGCGCTCCGCGCGCTTCAAACCCTACCTCAATTTTGTTCTAATTATCAATAATTTCCGGCAGCAACTCCCACAGAAGCACAGCAACAGAAGCTGAAAGCTGTTCACGAATTCTCAGGTAAACTCGGACTGGCTAAATTTGTGATTGGCAAATAGGTTTGTTGGGGAATTGAAAGTGTCTCGATGCAGAGCATGAATGCAGGTTTTGTCATGGTTATCTTATTTAATGAAAAATTTCGGCGCGCTTCGCGCGCATTCATCACTGTTTTCACTCCAAATCATGACCATTATTAAGGTTGTAACACATGCAACTATTCTGATCACAACATTTTTCCGAAAAAACAGAAGTACATCCCCAACATCTGTAGGGGCCTATGGGATCTTTCAGTCTAATTTGTAGCATGATGTGGAAGGTTGAAAGTGCGTATTTACCGTTAAACATTTTTCAAAATGTTTTTTCCCAGCGCTTCACGCACAACCTCTACCTGTATAGATGGTGGCTGTTAATACACTTACGACGAAAAAAATATTCTGAAACGCGCCTTTTAGTCCTTAACCGGTCTGATATCACTTCCCTGCACCTATACTCTCTCTCTCATTCCCCATCGATGGAAGATGTTCGTCTGGATTTTCTTTCAAACTTAGTAAAAATACCATTGTTGTAACGTGCTCGGCATTATACTCTATAGTACCATTTGGATGTCAGTTAATATCATATCAGTGCCCCAGTTTATATAATTAATCCAGAGCTTCCAGGAGGCATAGGTGTCTGTCAGTATTAGACTGTTAGATACCCTTTTATAATGCACAATGAGACAAAGGAAAATTTTCGTAATAGTCCAAGAATGTTTCTGTGGACTCCACCCACGTATTTTGTCGTAAGAACTTTCCCCGAATAGAAGGCATTAAAGCCTAGCCAAAAAGGGGGCTTGGTGAGGTTTGTTGACAACATACCCTTCTCTAAGACAACACACTCTCCTCTTTCACCTAACCAAAAATTAGAATTCACTAAATTATGGATATTTTCCAGCCATGTATGATCAGTTCCAAAAATATCCTAAAGATAGCACCATTTTGCATCTAAGCAACTTTAAATTACCAAAATTTCTCAAAGGGGAGGGGACACCCCCTCCCCTTAGACCCATCCCCCAGGACGGTACCTTTATGTAGTGAGAATAAGGATTCCACACTGCTGTATACCATCGCAAGGACGCACATTCTCTTCTTTCTCCTAACCAAAAATTAGAATTCACTAAATAAGGATATTTTCCAATCATATAAGATCACTTCCAAAAATACTCCAAAGATAGCACCATTTTGCATCTAGGCAACCTTAAATTAACAAAAATTTCTCAAAGGGGACGGGGACACCCCCTCCCCTTAGACCCCTCCCCCAGGACGGCACCTTTATGTAGTGCCAAAAAGGACTCCACATTGCTGTGTACAATCGCAGGGGCGCACAAAAAAATGGTACAATTTAAGCAGACAGCGGGGGAACTGACTGAGGTGGCATTATGACATCTGTTATGCCCCCCCCCAATCACCAAATCCTGGCGGCGCCACTGAGGGCTAGAGTCGTGGTTAGTCCAAACATTTTAAGTCTATCGACCCTTCATTGTACAAGCCTCCCTCCAGTCTATAAAATACGACTGGAAAAAGGTTAGGACGCTCGTTTAGACGTAGACTTCGAACGCGCGGGTGGAAGTCTACGTGCGTATCCTGTACACAAATTAGCCGTCTGTATTTGTTGACGTAAGTTGCAGTGATACGAGTCTGCCTCAAAGGGGCTCACACTTTCTATTCTGTAACCTCATATGCATACGGTCTATTGATGGGAATCATTGACCAAGAATGATAGTGTAACCAGACATATTCAGTTAGTCAGGAAAGCAAGAGTTTTAAAAGTTCCATTTTGGTATGGAGAAAGTAAAAGTAACCAATTACTTGTTCAGCTAATGCCACAAAGGAATGAAAAGAAAACTTCGAAACCATTTACCATCTAGACTTTCCGTAACTGTAACTAAGGCGTGTTCGATTTGCTTCCCCTGGCATACTCGAGCTTCCGCCTAGGGTCATGATGGACATGCGTAGATGGGTGAAGTAAACGAACGCTTTACCGCAAGTATGGAACAAGTTGGTCCACAAGAGCCAATGGCAGAGCCCGTAGTAGTCCAGACTCCGTATGTACTACAAATGCTCAGGCTGGCCTTCGTTCACTGGCTCGAAACAATGTTCCTTTGGAATATTCTGGAGGAATAACACCTATGTGACTTTACCCACGCCTGTATCAACCACTTTCACATCTCTTATGTTGCCCAACCGTATTTGCATGTTCAGGAATTGCTCACCAGTGTGTGCTGTTTGCTTAGCTGCCATGTTTTCGCAAAGGACGATGGGATACTTCCCCAAGTAACCTGGCCAAGGGTAGCTCACTTCGGCCTGGCGCGAGTAAGCGCGACTGCTGACGTCACAGTCTAATCGAACAGCGTCGCGCCAGACCCGAGTTGACTCGGGTGCATGCCAAGCCGATTGCACAGAACCTGTGGACATCCGACGAGGCCCAACTCGGATTAAGCGAGACCCAACTCGGGTACCACCTTTTGTTTACACAGGACTGATAAGCATGGTTGGCTAGAACTGGGAGAAAATTTAGCCCTGTATATCTCCTCCAGCTTTAATTTTTGTCTTTTTCTCGTTTCAGTACCATACGTTACTTGCTTAGTAGTCCTAAAACGATGTTTTAAACGTGAAAATTGAAGCAGTATCGGCTGAAATAATAAAAGTGGGGTGCTTTCAACAGCCATGGACTTCCTCCCCGTTTCAAAGGTTTCTCAATAAACATCCGGCTAATCCTTCTGTACGTGTTTGCTTCCACAGAAAACGCACTAGGTCGAGGCACGACTCGGATATCGGCTCTGTCTGTAATTAGGTCCTTTGGTTGTTTATTTTAAACATAAACGTTTTTTCTCAGCTGCATAAAAATTAGTTTAATTAATTATGCAAGTAGCAGCACGCACAGTGTTTTTATCTGGCAACAAAGTCACCGTTCACTCGCAAAGGTGAAACAGCCAGTCTCAAGTAGAAAGAGTGAGGCATTGTTATTCCAACGTGTACACATCGAACGGGTTTGAATGATTAAGGGTTGTTTCTATTTCGATTCACGCAAGTGTCTAGGTGTCTGGGGTGTTTTTTTTTTCAGAATTTTTTCCTAAACTAACGTTCCTTTCTGACAACGATGCTTTTGGTCCGGGGTTGTTTTCATGTAAATCCTACATTGTTTGTACTAATAGCCAACATTGGTAGATGCAGTAAGTCCTACGTAAAACAGTTTGAAAATTTTAAGTGGTCTACAACGTGTAAAAATTACGGATGGTTGCAAGACTTTATAATCAATCTCTGAGACCCCAGTGTCGAGCTCCGTCGGGCTATTCTCAATATAAATGCGTTTGAAAATTATGATTGCTACTAGAGCCATACTTCTACAGTCATTATGATACAAGGGTGGACTTGCTCTTTGAGCTGAGAGCTAGTTTCGGAAAAAGTAAAGGGGCAGTGATAGTGACAGACAGGCTGTTTTTTTTTTCAGAAACTAATCGAAAATGGCCCTAAACCCGAACGGACTGGAAGGTGATCGCCACTCCCCGCAGCAACGGGCAATCCTCCTCAGTTTTTAGTAATGATTGAGAATTCGTAGTAATGCGTAAATCACTCTGGGGGCAACTTTTCTGCTGTGGGGGTGTGGTCGGACGTGGCCGGGTGGGGGTTAAGGAGATATTACCAAGCCCGTAGCCAGGTATCAGTGATCCCCTGTAAAAAGCATTGTCGCCTCTCCTATTAAATAAAGTTATCATGCCTTAATGCGTTTTAGTATATTCGCACCCCTTATAAATATTTTCGCCCTAGCCCTGAAGGCCATCTCCCCTCCAATATAGTACCTTGTCTGACTTCCGGCCTGGATATTACACAGGCGGAACTGCCGAAGGCTAGGGGGATATCGTCCCCACCCTTTTTAGCAATTCTTCCATTGACTTTCAAGTTTTCCCTCCGTAAATTTTATTCTTATCCTCCCAATTTTTCGCTGAAACACCACGCTACCATGGGATAAAGGATAGAGGAGCGTTATCCTTGCCTTAATTAACCTTACTTTTACAAAACACTCCTTTCATGTCAGATGACTGCCTTAACAACTGTAATCATAGATTAAAGTAAATCCCGGACAATTTTATATAATCTTTTATATTTTTTCACTCTATTTACACCGCATTCGTTGACATTCAATGACAACTTTTGCCGCACCAAACTTAGCGACGTAACAGCCCAACAGGCAACATTGCTGGTAAGCTAGGCTGGCAACACCCATTTAGATATCGCTGTAAACGGGACTGAAAGTATGGGATAGCTGGCAGCTTGCCTAGCAGTCTAGTGAGCTTGTCTTCCGTCTTCAGGTTTATCTGGTTATATTCGGAAGCGTAACATAAAAGGGTGACTCTACGGTTACATAAATGCAACGCAGGAAAGGACCGTACAACTTGAAGGATAGAATTAAAACAATGCTGCTTGTTATTCTAGTAGCCTGCAGATTAGTATTTAGAACTGTTTGAAACCTAATTAGTCCTTCAATTCAACGAACAACTTGTAATTGATAGAACGCAAAGGTAAGCTAACGCAAAACAGGGATTTTAAACACACAACTTGTAACACCAAAAGCTTGCTTTTAAAGGTAAGCAGCTTATCATCCTGTTTCCTGTTCGAACAAACGAGGTTAGTGTAGGGAGTAAGCTCAAGCACTAAACAGCCTGTGTTTGAAGACTTGAGGTTAGTCAGCTTCAAATTGACTCAGTTTGAGCAAGCTCCGGTGAGGAAGATAAACATTTCAGCCATGTCCACAGGTTCTGTGGGCTCAACCTGTCATGGAGTAATAGAACACGCTATAGCTTATGATCGGATACAACTTTGATTTAATGTGCAATGTTTACAAAATGGAAAACAACCATAAAACAAAGACTTTTGGTGAAATGTTTGTACAAACAATCTGTCCACTCGCCCGCTTTTAACTTTAGTACGTTTAACGCAGTCATTCATTAATGAAAAGAGTAAATATTATTTAATTTAACTCAGCCAAGCGGTATATGTTTCCCCTTACCCAAAATAAAGACAAATCATTCACGTACAACCTCAAAGGTAGAATTTTTATGGCTGTATGAAATGAAACCAGCCTGAGAACCCCTCAATGCTAACAAGATTAAGAGTTGTGTTGATCAAAACTTAAGAAAATTCCAAAGTAAACTGAACAATTATCTCATGGAACAACCCATTCTCAAGAGTAGTAAAGCTTTTGGGACAAGCAGTATCAATTCGGAAAACTGTTTAGAGGCTTTACTGCGTACTTACAAATGAAATGGAATTCTGCAATGTTGATGCTTGTTTCGATCTGTGAGTCGAACGGTTTGAACTGTAATTCTGCGAAGATTCCTGTTGAAATGTTATACAACCAGAATTCTATGGCTGTGCTTGCTCCCATTGGTCGGACAACAACAGATGGAAAGAAATAGTCATCGTAGAAGCCTATTGTGCCAATGTCCCCTCCTGGTACATGCTTGATGTTGTTAATGGGACATGCTGCTTCCTGCAATATGTTGTAGCAGAATATTCGACCTTGTTGCTGATCAAGTGAGTAGTAAAATGTTGGGTCTGGAAAATTATCACAATTTAAATGTGAAGATGTTCGAGCAA
The DNA here is from genome assembly GCA_029531755.1 of Holothuria leucospilota. NCBI lineage: Eukaryota > Metazoa > Echinodermata > Holothuroidea > Aspidochirotida > Holothuriidae > Holothuria > Holothuria leucospilota. The sequence continues at coordinate 32,141,100 of CM055972.1, read as the reverse complement.
GCTTTACTCCAAATCTGAAAACGTTATAAACATTTTTCTGGTTTGTTACAGTTGGAAAAGGGTTTAATAGCCATACTTGAACAACGCTTTGTCACAGGATGCATCAATTTACCATCAATACGTACGGTAATTTGTAGGTGACGGACATGCCAAGCACATTGGATTTATGTGGAATGTAAGCTATCCTTAATTGTTCTTTGAAAATTCAAACACTTGTCCAAGAGGCCAGTTTACAAGACACGGCAATATTCATTGCATATTTTAGAGTTGCTGTAAGCAGCCACGTCCTCCCTAATGGGCAACTTTGTGTTATTGTCTTAGAACTATTACACGTGTGCTTTCAGGAGTGTTAGATATTCCTCAAATACTGTGTCAGAGCCTATCATTACTCGTAAATGGAAGCAAATTCGTGGAACTTTTGTCAAGAGACCTTTGGTTTTTCAAAGTTTAAACTTGTGAGACTTTTGCTTGAGCGAGTTGGAATTGCCAACAAATTTTCGATGTCTTACGAAAGATGAATGTAGAGGAACATGAAATTTAAAGGATACTTGTGAGAGATTACTGAATACAAATGAGGGCATGATTTTTTGATTTCTTGCTGAAAGTAAAAGGAAGCTATGCAATCACGCGGGAGATTGTATGTGTGTATGTAGGTGTATGTGTATGTGTGTGGGTATGTATGTGTGCTGAACGCTTGGCTTGTAAATACGATATCTCAAGATAACAATGATGGATAATTTTCATACTTGAGATATAAAAATACCATATTAAGACAAAGATCCCTCAGGTATTGCTTTTGGTGGAGTTCAAAGGTCATGTGAGATCGCCAAAGTCAAAAACCGAAAACCTTGTAAACACGATATCTCTAGGTAGGTAGCATGGATCCTTTTGATATTTGGTTTGTGGATGCGTTTTAGTCAAAAGATGAACCCTAATGATTTTGTTAGAGGTCAAACGTTATCTGAGGTCACCGGAGGTGAAAACACGAATTCTTAAAAACTGCTTGTAAACACGATATCTCAATATAGCAATGATAGCAAATCTTCACACTTAGTTACATAACTTTATTATGGTAAAAGGAAGAATCCTATTGTCTTTAGTGGACGTCAAAGGTCATTTGAGGTCATCAAAGGTCAAAATCCGAAAACCCTGAAAAACACGATATTTTAAGACCGGGATGATGAATCGATCCTTTTCATACTTGATATAAAGATGTGTTGCTTGTAGAGAGAGGGAATCTTATGAATTTTTTGGAGGTCAAAGGTCGTATGAGGTCAAAGTACGAAAACCTCGTAAACTAGATAGTAGTCGGTACCTCCAAATTGCGTTTAGCGTTTCGTGACTAACGAAAGTTAGGCCTGAATTTTTCTACTATTCCAAAGATAAAGTTATAGAAAACATTTTTTTCACAAGCATAAATGTTACAGTAATAACACTAATTCCAATTACCTAATTATGACCACGTGATAAGGATGTTGTGAATATAGTGTGATTAGAAATACTTTACACTGAACAAGTTCATTGATGGCGTAGTGGTTAAGGTTAAAGCTCGGTTTCTCACGCAGAAGGTCCGGGTACGATTCCTTCCTAAGACAAGTTTTTTTTTTCTTCATTTTTTGTTGCTCACTTTTTGGTGGGGTTCAAACGTCATCTGAAGTCATATGAGGTTAATTGTTACCCTCCACTGCGCGATTATGTTTAAAGGAGGAAAAATACGGTATTACGTACAAAAGATGTCATATGAGGTCAGCAGAGGTCAAAATGTGAAAACGACGTCAAAAAATATATGAATTTGAGGGATGAACTTAGTGCAACAAATGACCCCTTTTCAGCAAGAGTCACTTAGCCTTTGGGCTTTCTGTTTTTTTTTTTTAAAGTGTGGTTTAATTCACTGATGGTACTTTTTTAACGTCATACAGTTATATTGAAATTTTTGTCTCAATCATGATTGACGAGGACGTGTCGTACTCTTATTTAGGAGGAGGGTGCAATATAAAGGTACCTGACTCAAAACCCTGTCATGTAAGATAGGAGGAAATGCTCTGATGTCCATTGTAAGCATTCCTACAGGCTACAAAATGTCACTCATGTCAGAATGGCTCAGCACAACATCTTGTAATATTAAGTTGGAACCATGTTGACCTAGCCTAAGGAAGATAGACCCCTTATCGACTTTGGAAATCCACAAAAACTGTATCGTCTCAAAACCCGGTGCTTACCTCACATGTACCTTGTAAGCTGACAAAGATTATGTCTCATTGGATAGAAGGATTATAGGGCACCCCTCAACCTTCATTTGTCTCGTATCTCAGTCAGTATCGACTTAAAACTAATCTATTGGATAACTCTCATATCGATTATCAACAAATTTAATTTACTGACCTGGTAGTTAACACTAGTGGTGACAAAAAAACACAATTTTGTAAACTGTAGAAGGTTGCTAACAGCTTGCCTTACAAAGAAAACAACCTACATTTGCTCATAGGGGTAAGCATTACCTGCTTTTTTTAAATACTGTAGTTGATCAAAATAATATAGAGAACCGCTTGTGGTTGTAACTGCGTTGTCACTTGAACCATTTCCAAAGAAAAACCCACTTCGAAAATTAGAAAGTGAAATATTAAATATATCGCAAAGATTAACTACAGGGGATTAAAATTTTGATAGTTTTGGTTAGGTGTATTTTCATCTTCCTAACAAATGTCTATGCTGAGCCACAAAATAGAAATATTTCATTAAATTTTAAGTTTTCCGTTACTAACAAAATTGTCCAAATAGATGTGCAACATCGTCTTTGAAACCATCAGCTTTTGCTTTCGTCTATATTAAATGCTTCATTTATCTCTAACACTACTTTGGGATAGAGCTCAAAGCAAGAATGTCTTAAGGGACTAGTTTGTATTTAATAAAGTCAATCTACACCTTGTGGCATTTCGACTACGGTTTTCTTAATTTAAATCTTGACCACTATCAAATTGTCCACTCCCTGTTGCTATAAACATGAAGCTGACAAAATCCTGAATGTTTCTATAAGTGGGAGGTTGATTTTGCTAAAGATGTCTCTCGTATTTATAACCAGGGTACTGTCTCTCGTATTTATAACCAGGGTACTGTCGTTGGGATTTCGTGTTTCAGGGTGCAGTCTATTGCTTTTTTGTTAACCAAAAGGTCCTCCACAGTAGCATGGTAGACTTGTATTGACAGTCTGGTGTTTTTTTTTCGAGAAAAATTCCTGTAACTAGGAAAGTTTCCAGTGCCAAGTTTAATCTTATACTAACGATATTGAAAGACGGGAGCAGACCTGAAGTGAAAAAAATGTGTTTTAGCGCAGAATTTCCGTAATCAAGCGGTTTTGGTTTGCAACTGACTCCTCCAAACAATGGGAAGGTGACTACGTTAACGAATCAAAAGTATCTCTCAATTCGTTTTGGAACGTACCAAAAGATGGTCACCAGTTGTATTATCCTTCTGTACGTGCAGAGAAACGGCTGGCTGTGAGGAACTAAACCATGGGTATTTAGTTGTACCGGGTTGTATTAGAGTTTGATATTTAGTTTTAACAGTGAGGTAGTTTTAACTTATCTCAGATTAGACTAAAGAATGAGCATTAGATTTCTTATAACTGACTTTCGACAAAGAAAGTCATTAGGCCTACTACAGACATAAAAATCTACATTATAAAGCTTATGAAAAATGACTAATACCTCCGGGAGGGCTGGACATGGCGGTTACCTGAGACCCAACAGGTATCTCAATTGCAGAACCGCTGTAAATAAGTTGGAAGCTCTGAGTTTTAAGAAGTAAAGCCTTCTCAATTCCAGCTTCTGTAGCAACGACGATGTTGCTGTTGAGTAAAAAAAGGCAATAGGTAGCGGTATTATTATGTTCTTGGTTAGTGCTACTTCTTAAATGCTAACCTAAAGGTACATATCGAAAGAGGGATTACGTGAAAGTCACTTAAAATGTCGTGTCGTCTCACAGAGGCCATATACGCGCTTCCATGGAAAATTTGTTCATTTGTATACGAGTGGATAAACATGTTAGAGAATGAAAGGTGTGGATGTTGCTTAGCATACTTTATGAAAGCAATTGGTGCCTCACAGAAGACTCCTATGTAAGTTACAAAAATACATTTCAAACTGGAAACCTGCTACAAATGATATACATCAGGTATTTATTTTTGGCCCTATTCTTTCTGTCATCTACATTAATGATCTTCCACTGACTGTTATTATACAATTCCAGTATAATTCCATTCATGTTTGTAGATGACACAAAAATTTAAAATGACAGAGCAACAAGGGATGATTGAGAAAGCTTTCAAAAGGATAATTACTCCTTATATTAGTGGTCTAAAACCTGTTTAATACTGAATTTCATCTAGATAAGTTTACGACTGTAAGTGGACAAACACAAGACTTGTGCATTGTTGTTATTATAGCTTGTCTGGAGGAAGTAACGGGGTGAAGTACCGTACTCAGCCAGCGAAAAAACTCTAAGAGTATTAGTTGACAACAGGATTTCCTTGACAAATATATAACTGAAAAGATGAAAAAATCTAACGGTCTAATAGGTTTGACAAGGTATAACTGTAAGAATTCCTCTATGATTGATGTCCTACCAGTGACACCAGATGATAAAGAAGAATAACTGGTTTTATGGGCACCAACCACCTTCGACCAGAAATTATGTAAGTGGTCAGCTATGTGGTCATCTTAATGACAGATCTTTAGGTTATTTCTTCATCATTACCTTTTCATTAATATTTAGCACTGTTTGGGAGCCAATTTCCACGACAAACATCCTGCCACTGACTGTCTCTTATGGTATCTACTTTACTCAGAAATTAGCTAAGACATGACATCTAGTTAAGGTTCAGGAATGTCCTCTAAACTCAGAGCCTTACAGCAGGTAGTTGGAAGGGACATCTCCCAGTTAACACTACTTATACAGGTCATTCCAGGGAGCTGATCCTCACAACTTCAAGGATATTCACCATCTGGACTTCCGTTACAGATTTCTTTAGCTTGAACTCTGGACATTTACACTTTGACCTTGGTTTCCCAATCAAGCGGTGTAGTGACGTATTATTGTGGTTAACCTTACAAGACTGGGCATCTATCTTCAAAAGATTTTTAACGATCGATTTGTATTTCCAAGTATGATGTGACTAGAATCGGATTCAGCTGCTAAATTAGTTACCAAATGGATCTTGAACCATAAAAATCGGTTCAGATTTAGTGAAATTATGTACGGAAATAAAATTCAGCAATCTGTCAAAAAAAATTCAACAATCTGTCAAATTATTGATATTTGAGACCAAAAACATATCAAATAGGTACTTCATGTTCCGAAGTTAACAAAGAGCGTGCTTATCATTGCAGACGAGTATTATTTCTTGAAATTTTTAACAATGAGGTACACCCCTAGCCTTTGTTCGGGCTGTAAATACCTGGTAGAAACACCGAGGTCAGTCTGTTATTTGCGGTTGTCTATCGTTAAAAAAATTGGCCAAGTGGTAAAGCTATCGGCCAAGTCATGACGCCCAACTTCGAGGGAAGATTTTTCTAATGAAGATATGAATATTAAGTAGCAACGTTTCCCCTGACTAGACCTAAGTTGGGGACCAAATCCAAACAAGAGCCAACAGATTTGGGCCTTTTGAGCATGCCCAAGCAGTTAGCCAATCAGGAGAGAACTGAAGAAAGAAGAGGAGCCTCACGTGATGCTTTTGAAAGCTGGGATCTTGAGTTTCTTACGTACCCCTGAGAAAACAAACTACTTTCAAGTTTCCTTCTGGCTTCTTCGAAAGAAGCACTCTAGACTGAGGACCTACCTCATCTTTCCACCATCTGATTGTAACATGATCATAATTAGTTTCCAAACACGTAGTGACTGAGAACGTTCAAAGGACTTACTTATTATCAGCGTCTATTGAAGTTTTCAGATTATATTATGGCATATTTGTTACTGTATTTCTGATTTCCTGCAGCAGGCTGCCCTGAAGGTAGGAGTGACAGCCAGCTGCCAGCAGGGATATCCTGGACCAGACTTGAGAACGTTTGCCTCGATTGTGCACAGACAGAAACAAGTCCTTATG